>JAANYP010002534.1:0-41566 GCA_020465985.1 Centrapalus pauciflorus
CCATAGGTGTTAAAAAGTGTGACCATATGCTCTTTTAAGTGAGGTAAACTTGTATTTTGTGTGACTAGTGTCCATGCAATGGCCACTTTATTTTTATTTGTGTGTGCTGATTGCAACCATTTTGTCACACAATGAGTGTCTTGTTGTGCGCTTTGGTCACATAAAATTATGCCAAATGTGGCCATAGGTGTTAAAAAGTGTGACTATATGCTCTTTTAAGTGAGGTAAACTTGTATTTTGGGTGTGTATTGTGCATGCAATGGCCACTTTAATTTTAATTGTGTGTGGCTGTTTGCAACCTTATGGTCACACAACGAGTGTCTTGTTGTGTGCTTTGGTCACATAAAATTATGCCAAATGTGGTCGTAGGTGTTAAAAAGTGTGACCATATGCTTTTAAAAGTGAGTTAAACTTGTATTTTGTGTGACCATTGTCCATGCAATAAACACTTTATTTTTATTTGTGTGTGCTAATTGCAACCATTTGGTCACACAACGAGTGTCTTGTTGTGGGCTATGGTCACATAAAATTATGTCAAATGTTGGCGTAGGTGTTAAAAAGTGAGACCATATGCTCTTTTAAGTGAGGTAAACTTGTATTTTGTGTGACTAGTGTCCATGCAATGGCCACTTTATTTTTATTTGTGTGTGCTAATTGCAACCATTTTGTCACACAACGAGTGTCTTGTTGTGGGCTTTGGTCACATAAAATTATGTCAAATGTGGCCATAGGTGTTAAAAAGTGTGACTATATGCTCTTTTAAGTGAGGTAAACTTGTATTTTGGGTGCGTATTGTGCATGCAATGGCCACTTTTTTTTAATTTTGTGTGGCTGTTTGCAACCTTATTTTCACACAACGAGTGTCTTGTTGTGTGCTTTGGTCACATAAAATTATGCCAAATGTGGTCGTAGGTGTTAAAAAGTGTGACCATATGCTCTTATAAGTGAGTTAAACTTGTATTTTGTGTGACTATTGTCCAGGCAATAAACACTTTATTTTTATTTGTGTGTGCTAATTGCAACCATTTGGTCACACAACGAGTGTCTTGTTGTGGGCTATGGTCACATAAAATTATGTCAAATGTGGCCGTAGGTGTTAAAAAGTGAGACCATATTCTCCTTTGAGTGAGCTAAACTAAAATTTTGTGTGACTATTGTCCATGCAATGGCCACTTTATTTTTATTGTGTGTGGCTGATTGCAACCTTTTGGTCACACAACGAGTGTCTTGTTGTGTGCTTTGGTCACATAAATAATGCCAAATGTGGTCGTAGGTGTTAAAAAGTGAGACCATATGCTCTTTTAAGTGAGGTAAACTTGTATTTTGGGTGACTAGTGTCCATGCAATGGCCACTTTATTTTTATTTGTGTGTGCTGATTGCAACCATTTTGTCACACAATGAGTGTCTTGTTGTGCGCTTTGGTCACATAAAATTATGCCAAATGTGGCCATAGGTGTTAAAAAGTGTGACTATATGCTCTTTTAAGTGAGGTAAACTAGTATTTTGGGTGCGTATTGTGCATGCAATGGCCACTTTATTTTTAATTGTGTGTGGCTGTTTGCAACCTAATGGTCACACAACGAGTGTCTTGTTGTGTGCTTTGGTCACATAAAATTTTGCCAAATGTGGTCGTAGGTGTTAAAAAGTGTGACCATATGCTTTTAAAAGTGAGTTAAACTTGTATTTTGTGTGACTATTGTCCATGCAATAAACACTTTATTTTTATTTGTGTGTGCTAATTGCAACCATTTGGTCACACAAGTTGTGGGCTATGGTCACATAAAATTATGTCAAATGTGGCCGTAGGTGTTAAAAAGTGAGACCATATGCTCTTTTAAGTGAGGTAAACTTGTATTTTGTGTGACTAGTGTCCATGCAATGGCCACTTTATTTTTATTTGTGTGTGGCTGATTGCATCCTTTTGGTCACACAACGAGTGTGTTGTTGTGTGCTTTGGTCACATTAAATAATGCCAAATGTGGCTGTCGGTGTTAAAAACTGTGACCATTTGCTGTTTAAATGAGTTAAACTTTAATTTTGTGTGACTATTGTCCATGCAATGGCCACTTTATTTTTATCTATGTGTGCTGATTGCAACCATTTTGTCACACAACGAGGGTCTTGTTGTCGGCTTTAGTCACCTAAAATTATGCCAAATGTGGCCAAAGGTGTTAAACAGTGTGACTATATGCTCTTTTAAGTGAGGTAAACTTGTATTTTGGGTGCGTATTGTGCATGCAATGGCCACTTTATTTTTAATTGTGTGTGGCTGTTTTCAACCTTATGGTCACACAACGAGTGTCTTGTTGTGGGCTATGGTCACATAAAATTATGTCAAATGTTGCCGTAGGTGTTAAAAAGTGAGACCATATGCTCTTTTAAGTGAGGTAAACTTGTATTTTGTGTGACTAGTGTCCATGCAATGGCCACTTTATTTTTATTTGTGTGTGCTAATTGCAACCATTTTGTCACACAACGAGTGTCTTGTTGTGGGCTTTGGTCACATAAAATTATGTCAAATGTGGCCATAGGTGTTAAAAAGTGTGACTATATGCTCTTTTAAGTGAGGTAAACTTGTATTTTGGGTGCGTATTGTGCATGCAATGGCCACTTTTTTTTTAATTTTGTGTGGCTGTTTGCAACCTTATTTTCACACAACGAGTGTCTTGTTGTGTGCTTTGGTCACATAAAATTATGCCAAATGTGGTCGTAGGTGTTAAAAAGTGTGACCATATGCTCTTATAAGTGAGTTAAACTTGTATTTTGTGTGACTATTGTCCATGCAATAAACACTTTATTTTTATTTGTGTGTGCTAATTGCAACCATTTGGTCACACAACGAGTGTCTTGTTGTGGGCTATGGTCACATAAAATTATGTCAAATGTGGCCGTAGGTGTTAAAAAGTGAGACCATATTCTCCTTTAATTGAGCTAAACTAAAATTTTGTGTGACTATTGTCCATGCAATGGCCACTTTATTTGATTGTGTGTGGCTGATTGCAACCTTTTGGTCACACAAAGAGTGTCTTGTTGTGTGCTTTGGTCACATAAAATAATGCCAAATGTGGCCATAGGTGTTAAAAAGTGTGACCATATGCTCTTTTAAGTGAGGTAAACTTGTATTTTGTGTGACTAGTGTCCATGCAATGGCCACTTTATTTTTATTTGTGTGTGCTGATTGCAACCATTTTGTCACACAATGAGTGTCTTGTTGTGGGCTTTGGTCACATAAAAGTATGCCAAATGTGGCCATAGGTGTTCAAAAGTGTGACTATATGCTCTTTTAAGTGAGGTAAACTTGTATTTTGGGTGCGTATTGTGCATGCAATGGCCACTTCATTTTTAATTGTGTGTGGTTGTTTGCAACCTTATGGTCACACAACGAGTGTCTTGTTGTGTGCTTTGGTCACATAAAATTATGCAAAATGTGGCCGTAGGTGTTAAAAAGTGTGACCATATGCTCTTATAGGTGAGTTAAACTTGTATTTTGTGTGACTATTGTCAATGCAATAAACACTTTATTTTTATTTGTGTGTGCTAATGGCAACCATTTGGTCACACAACGAGTGTCTTGTTGTGGGCTATGGTCACATAAAATTATGTCAAATGTGGCCGTAGGTGTTAAAAAGTGAGACCATATGCTCTTTTAAGTGAGGTGAACTTGTATTTTGTGTGACTAGTGTCCATGCAATGGCCACTTTATTTTTATTTGTGTGTGCTAATTGCAAACATTTTGTCACACAACGAGTGTCTTGTTGTGGGCTTTGATCACATAAAATTATGTCAAATGTGGCCATAGGTGTAAAAAAGTGTGACTATATGCTCTTTTAAGTGAGGTAAACTTCTATTTTGGGTGCGTATTGTGCATGCAATGGCCACTTTATTTTTAATTGTGTGTGGTTGTTTGCAACCTTATGGTCACACAACGAGTGTCTTGTTGTGTGCTTTGGTCACATAAAATTATGCAAAATGTGGCCGTAGGTGTTAAAAAGTGTGACCATATGCTCTTATAGGTGAGTTAAACTTGTATTTTGTGTGACTATTGTCCATGCAATAAACACTTTATTTTTATTTGTGTGTGCTAATTGCAACCATTTGGTCACACAACGAGTGTCTTGTTGTGGGCTATGGTCACATAAAATTATGTCAAATGTGGCCATAGGTGTTAAAAAGTGAGACCATATTCTCCTTTAAGTGAGCTAAACTAAAATTTTCTGTGACTATTGTCCATGCAATGGCCACTTTATTTTTATTGTGTGTGGCTGATTGCAACCTTTTGGTCACACAACGAGTGTCTTGTTGTGTGCTTTGGTCACATATAATAATGCCAAATGTGGCCGTAGGTGTTAAAAAGTGTGACCATACGCTCTTTTAAGTGAGGTAAACTTGTATTTTGTGTGACTATGGTGCATTCAATGGCCACCTTATTTTTATGTGTGTGTGGCTGATTGCAACCATTTGCCACACAACGAGTGTATTGTTGTGGGCTTTGGTCACATAAAATTATGCGAAATATTGCCGTAGGTGTTAAAAAGTGTGACCACATGCTCTTTTAAGTGAGGTAAACTTGTATTTTGTGTGACTATTGTCAATGCAATAGCCACTTTATTTTTATGTGTGTGTGGTTGATTACAACCATTTCGTCACACAACGAGTGTCTTGTTGTTGGCTTTGGTCGCATAAAATTTTGCCAAATGTGGCCGTAGGTGTTAAAAAGTGTGACCATATGCTGTTTTAAGTGAGTTAAACTTGTATTTTGTGTGACTATTGTCCGTGCAACGGCCACTTTATTTTTATTTGTGTGTGCTAATTGCAACCATTTGGTCACACAACGAGTGTCTTGTTGTGGGCTTTGGTCACATAAAATTATGCCAAATGTGGTCGTAGGTGTTAAAAAGTAAGACCATATGCTCTATTAAGTGAGGTAAACTTTTATTAAGTGTGACTATTGTCCATGCAATGGCCACTTTATTTTTATTTGTGTGTGCTGATTGCAACCATTTTGTCACACAATGAGTGTCTTGTTGTGGGCTTTGGTCACATAAAATTATGCCAAATGTGGCCATAGGTGTTAAAAAGTGTGACTATATGCTCTTTTAAGTGAGGTAAACTTGTATTTTGGGTGCGTATTGTGCATGCAATGGCCACTTTATTTTTAATTGTGTGTGGCTGTTTGCAACCTTATCACACAACGAGTGTCTTGTTGTGTGCTTTGGTCACATAAAATTATGCCAAATGTGGCCGTAGGTGTTAAAAAGTGTGACCATATGCTCTTATAAGTGACTTAAACTTGTATTTTGTGTGACTATTGTCCATGCAATAAACACTTTATTTTTATTTGTGTGTGCTAATTGCAACCATTTGGTCACACAACGAGTGTCTTGTTGTGGGCTATGGTCACATAAAATTATGTCAAATGTGGCCGTAGGTGTTAAAAAGTGAGACCATATTCTCCTTTAATTGAGCTAAACTAAAATTTTGTGTGACTATTGTCCATGCAATGGCCACTTTATTTGATTGTGTGTGGCTGATTGCAACCTTTTGGTCACACAACGAGTGTCTTGTTGTGTGCTTTGGTCACATAAAATAATGCCAAATGTGGCCATAGGTGTTAAAAAGTGTGACCATATGCTCTTTTAAGTGAGGTAAACTTGTATTTTGTGTGACTAGTGTCCATGCAATGGCCACTTTATTTTTATTTGTGTGTGCTGATTGCAACCATTTTGTCACACAATGAGTGTCTTGTTGTGGGCTTTGGTCACATAAAATTATGCCAAATGTGGCCATAGGTGTTAAAAAGTGTGACTATATGCTCTTTTAAGTGAGGTAAACTTGTATTTTGGGTGCGTATTGTGCATGCAATGGCCACTTCATTTTTAATTGTGTGTGTCTGTTTGCAACCTTATGGTCACACAACGAGTGTCTTGTTGTGTGCTTTGGTCACATAAAATTATGCAAAATGTGGCCGTAGGTGTTAAAAAGTGTGGCCATATGCTCTTATAGGTGAGTTAAACTTGTATTTTGTGTGACTATTGTCCATGCAATGGCCACTTTATTTTTATTGTGTGTGGCTGATTGCAACCTTTTGGTCACACAACGAGTGTCTTGTTGTGTGCTTTGGTCACATATAATAATGCCAAATGTGGCCGTAGGTGTTAAAAAGTGTGACCATACGCTCTTTTAAGTGAGGTAAACTTGTATTTTGTGTGACTATGGTGCATTCAATGGCCACCTTATTTTTATGTGTGTGTGGCTGATTGCAACCATTTGCCACACAACGAGTGTATTGTTGTGGGCTTTGGTCACATAAAATTATGTCAAATGTGGCCGTAGGTGTTAAAAAGTGAGAC
Source organism: Centrapalus pauciflorus (assembly GCA_020465985.1). Classification (NCBI taxonomy): domain Eukaryota; kingdom Viridiplantae; phylum Streptophyta; class Magnoliopsida; order Asterales; family Asteraceae; genus Centrapalus; species Centrapalus pauciflorus. Next base: position 6,352 of record JAANYP010002534.1, read on the forward strand.
CATATTCTCCTTTAATTGAGCTAAACTAAAATTTTGTGTGACTATTGTCCATGCAATGGCCACTTTATTTGATTGTGTGTGGCTGATTGCAACCTTTTGGTCACACAACGAGTGTCTTGTTGTGTGCTTTGGTCACATAAAATAATGCCAAATGTGGCCATAGGTGTTAAAAAGTGTGACCATATGCTCTTTTAAGTGAGGTAAACTTGTATTTTGTGTGACTAGTGTCCATGCAATGGCCACTTTATTTTTATTTGTGTGTGCTGATTGCAACCATTTTGTCACACAATGAGTGTCTTGTTGTGGGCTTTGGTCACATAAAATTATGCCAAATGTGGCCATAGGTGTTCAAAAGTGTGACTATATGCTCTTTTAAGTGAGGTAAACTTGTATTTTGGGTGCGTATTGTGCATGCAATGGCCACTTCATTTTTAATTGTGTGTGGCTGTTTGCAACCTTATGGTCACACAACGAGTGTCTTGTTGTGTGCTTTGGTCACATAAAATTATGCAAAATGTGGCCGTAGGTGTTAAAAAGTGTGACCATATGCTCTTATAGGTGAGTTAAACTTGTATTTTGTGTGACTATTGTCAATGCAATAAACACTTTATTTTTATTTGTGTGTGCTAATGGCAACCATTTGGTCACACAACGAGTGTCTTGTTGTGGGCTATGGTCACATAAAATTATGTCAAATGTGGCCGTAGGTGTTAAAAAGTGAGACCATATGCTCTTTTAAGTGAGGTGAACTTGTATTTTGTGTGACTAGTGTCCATGCAATGGCCACTTTATTTTTATTTGTGTGTGCTAATTGCAAACATTTTGTCACACAACGAGTGTCTTGTTGTGGGCTTTGATCACATAAAATTATGTCAAATGTGGCCATAGGTGTAAAAAAGTGTGACTATATGCTCTTTTAAGTGAGGTAAACTTCTATTTTGGGTGCGTATTGTGCATGCAATGGCCACTTTATTTTTAATTGTGTGTGGTTGTTTGCAACCTTATGGTCACACAACGAGTGTCTTGTTGTGTGCTTTGGTCACATAAAATTATGCAAAATGTGGCCGTAGGTGTTAAAAAGTGTGACCATATGCTCTTATAGGTGAGTTAAACTTGTATTTTGTGTGACTATTGTCCATGCAATAAACACTTTATTTTTATTTGTGTGTGCTAATTGCAACCATTTGGTCACACAACGAGTGTCTTGTTGTGGGCTATGGTCACATAAAATTATGTCAAATGTGGCCATAGGTGTTAAAAAGTGAGACCATATTCTCCTTTAAGTGAGCTAAACTAAAATTTTCTGTGACTATTGTCCATGCAATGGCCACTTTATTTTTATTGTGTGTGGCTGATTGCAACCTTTTGGTCACACAACGAGTGTCTTGTTGTGTGCTTTGGTCACATATAATAATGCCAAATGTGGCCGTAGGTGTTAAAAAGTGTGACCATACGCTCTTTTAAGTGAGGTAAACTTGTATTTTGTGTGACTATGGTGCATTCAATGGCCACCTTATTTTTATGTGTGTGTGGCTGATTGCAACCATTTGCCACACAACGAGTGTATTGTTGTGAGCTTTGGTCACATAAAATTATGCGAAATATTGCCGTAGGTGTTAAAAATTGTGACCACATGCTCTTTTAAGTGAGGTAAACTTGTATTTTGTTTGACTACTGTCAATGCAATAGCCACTTTATTTTTATGTGTGTGTGGTTGATTGCAACCATTTCGTCACACAACGAGTATCTTGTTGTTGGCTTTGGTCGCATAAAATTTTGCCAAATGTGGCCGTAGGTGTTAAAAAGTGTGACCATATGCTGTTTTAAGTGAGTTAAACTTGTATTTCGTGTGACTATTGTCCGTGCAACGGCCACTTTATTTTTATTTGTGTGTGCTAATTGCAACCATTTGGTCACACAACGAGTGTCTTGTTGTGGGCTTTGGTCACATAAAATTATGCCAAATGTGGTCGTAGGTGTTAAAAAGTAAGACCATATGCTCTATTAAGTGAGGTAAACTTGTATTAAGTGTGACTATTGTCCATGCAATGGCCACTTTATTTTTATTGTGTGTGGCTGGTTGCATCCTTTTGGTCACACAACGAGTGTGTTGTTGTGTGCTTTGGTCACATTAAATAATGCCAAATGTGGCCGTAGGTGTTAAAAAGTGAGACCATATTCTCCTTTAATTGAGCTAAACTAAAATTTTGTGTGACTATTGTCCATGCAATGGCCACTTTATTTTTATTGTGTGTGGCTGATTGCAACCTTTTGGTCACACAACGAGTGTCTTGTTGTGTGCTTTGGTCACATAAAATAATGCCAAATGTGGTCGTAGGTGTTAAAAAGTGAGACCATATGCTCTTTTAAGTGAGGTAAACTTGTATTTTGTGTGACTAGTGTCCATGCAATGGCCACTTTATTTTTATTTGTGTGTGCTAATTGCAACCATTTTTTCACACAACGAGTGTCTTGTTGTGGGCTTTGATCACATAAAATTATGTCAAATGTGGCCATAGGTGTTAAAAAGTGTGACTTTATGCTCTTTTAAGTGAGGTAAACTTCTATTTTGGGTGCGTATTGTGCATGCAATGGCCACTTTATTTTTAATTGTGTGTGGTTGTTTGCAACCTTATGGTCACACAACGAGTGTCTTGTTGTGTGCTTTGGTCACATAAAATTATGCCAAATGTGGTCGTAGGTGTTAAAAAGTGTGACCATATGCTCTTATAAGTGAGTTAAACTTGTATTTTGTGTGACTATTGTCCATGCAATAAACACTTTATTTTTATTTGTGTGTGCTAATTGCAACCATTTGGTCACACAACGAGTGTCTTGTTGTGGGCTATGGTCACATTAAATTATGTCAAATGTGGCCGTAGGTATTAAAAAGTGAGACCATATTCTCTTTTAAGTGAGCTAAACTAAAATTTTGTGTGACTATTGTCCATGCAATGGCCACTTTATTTTTATTGTGTGTGGCTGATTGCAACCTTTTGGTCACACAACGAGAGTCTTGTTGTTTGCTTTGGTCACATAAAATAATGCCAAATGTGGCCGTAGGTGTTAAAAAGTGTGACCATACGCTCTTTTAAGTGAGGTAAACTTGTATTTTGTGTGACTATGGTGCATTCAATGGCCACCTTATTTTTATGTGTGTGTGGCTGATTGCAACCATTTGCCACACAACGAGTATATTGTTGTGGGCTTTAGTCACATAAAATTATGCCAAATATTGCCGTAGGTGTTAAAAAGTGTGACCACATGCTCTTTTAAGTGAGGTAAACTTGTATTTTGTGTGACTATTGTCAATGCAATAGCCACTTTATTTTTATGTGTGTGTGGTTGATTGCAACCATTTCGTCACACAACGAGTGTCTTGTTGTTGGCTTTGGTCGCATAAAATTTTGCCAAATGTGGTCGTAGGTGTTAAAAAGTGTGACCATATGCTGTTTTAAGTGAGTTAAACTTGTATTTCGTGTGACTATTGTCCGTGCAACGGCCACTTTATTTTTATTTGTGTGTGCTAATTGCAACCATTTGGTCACACAACGAGTGTCTTGTTGTGAGCTTTGGTCACATAAAATTATGTCAAATGTGGCCGTAGATGTTAAATAGTGTGACCATATGTTCTATTAAGTGAGGCAAACTTGTATTTTGTGTGACTATTGTCCATGCAATGGCCACTTTATTTTTATTTGTGTGTGCTAATTGCAACCATTTGGTCACACAACGAGTGTCTTGTTGTGGGCTTTGGTCACAATAAATTATGTCAAATGTGGTCGTAGGTGTTAAAAAGGGTGACCATACGCTCTTTTAAGTGAGGTAAACTTGTATTTTGTGTGACTATGGTGCATTCTATGTCCACCTTATTTTTATGTGTGTGTGGCTGATTGCAACCATTTGCCACACAACGAGTGTATTGTTGTGGGCTTTGGTCACAAAAAATTATGCCAAATATTGCCGTAGGTTTTAAAAAGTGTGACCAAATGCTCTTTTTAGTGAGGTAAACTTGTATTTTGTGTGACTATTGTCAATGCAATAGCCACTTTATTTTTATGTGTGTGTGGTTGATTGCAACCTTTTGGTCACACAACGAGTGTCTGGTTGTTGGCTTTGGTCCCATAAAATTTTGCCAAATGTGGCCGTAAGTGTTAAAAAGTGTGACAATATGCTGTTTTAAGTGAGTTAAACTTCTATTTCGTGTGACTATTGTCCGTGCAATGGCCACATTATTTTTATTTGTGTGTGCTAATTGCAACCATTTAGTCACACAACGAGTGTCTTGTTGTGGGCTTTGGTCACATAAAATTATGTCAAATGTGGACGTAGATGTTAAATAGTATGACCGTATGTTCTATTAAGTAAGGTAAACTTGTATTTTGTGTGACTATTGTCCATGCAATGGCCACTTTATTTTAATTTGGGTGTGGGTGATTGCAACCATTTGGTCACACAACGAGTGTCTTGTGTTGGGCTTTAGTCACATAAAATTATGCAAAATGTGGTCGTAGGTGTTAAAAAGTGTGACCATATGCTCTTTTAAGTGAGGTAAACTTGTATTTTGTGTGACTAGTGTCCATGCAATGGCCACTTTATTTTTATTTGTGTGTGCTGATTGCAACCATTTTGTCACACAACGAGTGTCTTGTTGTGGGATTTGGTCACATAAGATTATGCCAAATGTGGCCATAGGTGTTAAAAAGTGTGACTATATGCTCTTTTAAGTGAGGTAAACTTGTTTTGTGTGCGTATTGTGCATGCAATGGCCACTTTATTTTTAATTGTGTGTGGCTGTTTGCAACCTTATGGTCACACAACGAGTGTCTTGTTGTGTGCTTTGGTCACATAAAATTATGCCAAATGTGGTCGTAGGTGTTAAAAAGTGTGACCATATGCTCTTATAAGTGAGTTAAACTTGTATTTTATGTGACTATTGTCCATGCAATAAACACTTTATTTTTATTTGTGTGTGCTAATTGCAACCATTTGGTCACACAACGAGTGTCTTGTTGTGGGCTATGGTCACATAAAATTATGTCAAATGTGGTCGTAGGTGTTAAAAAGTGAGACCATATTCTCCTTTAATTGAGCTAAACTAAAATTTTGTGTGACTATTGTCCATGCAATGGCCACTTTATTTTTATTGTGTGTGGTTGATTGCAACCTTTTGGTCACACAATGAGTGTCTTGTTGTGTGCTTTGGTCACATAAAATAATGCCAAATGTGGTCGTAGGTGTTAAAAAGTGAGACCATATGCTCTTTTAAGTGAGGTAAACTTGTATTTTGTGTGACTAGTGTCCATGCAATGGCCACTTTATTTTTATTTGTGTGTGCTAATTGCAACCATTTTGTCACACAACGAGTGTCTTGTTGTGGGCTTTGAACACATAAAATTATGTCAAATGTGGCCATAGGTGTTAAAAACTGTGACCACATGCTCTTTTAAGTGAGGTAAACTTCTATTTTGGGTGCGTATTGTGCATGCAATGGCCACTTTATTTTTAATTGTGTGTGGCTGATTGCAACCATTTGGTCACACAACGAGCGCCTGGTTGTTGGCTTTGGTTGCATAAAATTTTGCCAAATGTGGCCGTAGGTGTTAAAAAGTGTGACCATATGCTGTTTTAAGTGAGTTAAACTTGTATTTCGTGTGACTATTGTCCGTGCAATGGCCACTTTATTTTTATTTGTGTGAGCTAATTGCAACAATTTGGTCACACAACGAGTGTCTTGTTGTGGGCTTTGGTCACATAAAATTATGCCAAATGTGGTCGTAGGTGTTAAAAAGTGAGTTACGTACTTTGTTGTTTATTATCCGAGCCCAGCACGAATCCTTTTATATGTTGACACTCGTTAGCACAGAGCAGAGCACGTGGATTATGCGTATTGTCGTGGTACGCGGAGCAGAGAGGCATGTTGGGTCAGTCCCAACTCAGAGGTCCTGACTACCCACTACTTTGTGGAGTGGGCTATGCAGGCTATCCCGGGTCGCTCTCGATGAGGCGTCGGGCAGTTGGGGCCGGCCGCATGTTGATTATTAGTCGTTATATTGTGTTAACTATTTCATAAACTATTTTAAAGTTGTTTATAGTAACTCACCAGCTTTCCGCTGACTGTTGTTTTAATTGTGGATCTCAGGTACGAGGACTGATGCTAGGGATACAACGGGCAGTAGTCGAGACCCGCCACACGGACAATAGTTAGTGACTACTTTCGTAAGTAGTCTTGATAATTTAGGGTTTGGCTTATCAGCCAGTGACATGTTGGATGACTGTAACCTATACTCACATTGTGGTTGACTGACGTTATTGACGGGGGTTGGTTCCCGTCTCGTTGTTACTTTATGCTTGATAATGATGCTTAGTAGTTAATTAGCTGTTTACCCTTGATGATGTCTCCTATGATTGGATGACGTGGACTGTAAGTCCTATGTGGCATTAGTCGTAAAAGTAGGGTGTTACAGCCATCAAGGGTAAACAGCTAATTAACTACTAAACATCATGGTCAAGCATAAGGTAACAACGAGACGGGAACCAACCCCCGTTAATAACGTCAGTCAACCATAAGCGGCGTATAGGTTACAGTCATCCAAGTATCACTTGCTAGTAAACCAAACCACAAAATATGAAGACTACTTACGCAAGTAGTCACTAACTACTGTCCGCACGGCGGCTCTCGACTACTGCCTGCTGTATCCCTAGCCTCAGTCCTCGCACCTGAGATCCACATATAAAACAACCATCAGCGGGAAGCTGGTGAGTTACTATAAACAACTTTAAAACAGTTTATAAAACAGTTAGCACAATATAACGACTAATCAACATGCGGCCGGCCTCAACTGCCCGACGCCTCATCGGGAGCGACCCGGGATAGCCTGCATAGCCCACTCCACAAAGTAGTGGGTAGTCAGGACCTCTGAGTTGGGAATGACCCAACAGGCCTCTCTACTCTTCGTACCACAACAATACGCGTGATCCACATGCTCTGCTCTATGCTAACAAGTGTCAACATATAAAAGGATCCGCAATAGACCCGGATAATAAACAACAAAGTAAGTAACATACCTGGGCTACGACTACTGTCTCGCTATCTACGGCGGTCTCGACAGGTCCCAGGCTTAACTACGAATCCTGGAAACAATAAATACAACCATACTGTAACGACTAGCTACAGAACCCATAACCACTATACTACGGAATTCACGGAGTCAACATTATTCAATAGATGAATACCCACGAGCGTGGCCAGGAGCACGGCCACGATCGCAGTCGCGGTTGCGGTCTGGCATCATGGTCGCGATCCCACCGCCATCGATCACCCCAACCGACTCACCTTGATCGCAGTCGCGACCAGGGGAACGCGGCAGCGATGCGGCGACGAATAGTGCAGGTTATGCTTTGTTTTACACAGCCCTGGGAGTTACTTCTCAAACTCGTTTTGACGAGTTTCAAGGGGTACAAACCAACTTGAAGCTATAATATCTACTGGACACAATAAATTAACATGTTTCAACAACAAATACCAACCTCAACAATCCTTTCTTTGCTTGATTTTAGTTTTAAGTTGAAGAAGATGGTGGAATCTCAGCACCTCGATTATTGTTTGCTGCCTTGATCTTCCTCCTAATTCCCTTCCTGGCCCTTAGCTGAATACACACACATATACACTCTATAAGTTGGTGAAATGAATGAAGGAAGCCACCACTCAACGTACATATACGTTCTGGGTCCGACACCCAATTAAAACGGGTACGATACTCACTAATCACTGGGTAAACACCCGTTAACCCAATCAATCTCAAATCACCAGTTCGGGTTTGGAATATTAATTAACTCATTAAAACATCCCCAAACCCATAATTACTACTAGATCGGTTATTATCTCAACCGATTAAAATTACACGTACAAGATCGTTGAAAATATAGGGAATCAATCCTATCGTCTTGAATTGCCAACAGACATAGCAGGAATGCATCCGGTATTCCATGTTAGTCATTTGCGAAAGAGTTTAGCTGATGAAAGAGAAGTTCAGATACCACATGTTGATCTGCAAATTGATGAGAAGCTTCGTGTGGTTGAAGAGCCTGAATGTATTAAGGACTCGATGACCAAAAAGCTTCAAAATAAAGTGGTGCAGATGGTGCTCGTCCAGTGGAAACGCCATAAAGGTTCGCATCAGTCTGGGGAATCAAAAGATGTCATGAAAGCTACGTATCCAAGTCTGTATGAACATAGCTAACTTCGAGGACGAAGTTTGTGCATGGTGGAGCCCATTCTTTAACAACCTAGCTTTTAACCCGACTTTAAATTTAAATATGCAAATAAAAGCTTAGATGATATAGTAAAAGGCACACAAATCTATCAAAAAGGACATAAAAACATATGAGTTATCAGAATCAAGTTAATGAAAGTTAAAGTTAATGTTCTTGCAATGATAAATTCTGGACAGGTTCAGATAAATTCTGGATCCAGAAAGTCAATAATGCTAAGATAACTCAGGTGGTGGAGAAATCTGCTTGATAAGTCAACAACTCAGTCCAAATACTAAAAACCTTTGAGTTATAGATATTCAGTTTTACATGCTTAATTCCGGTTGAGACATATTGTTGATTATAGTTTATCTTGGCATTCATTTATGCTCAACTAGATTGTGACCTGTGCTCACCATGGTTCGGTGATGCCCTAGTGATCATGATGGCTATTTGACTTATCATTTTGCATACATTGTACTTATAGTTCAATTCAGTTATAGTTATAAGTTGATACTGCGATCATGACCTTGTTTAATTATGCTTTCATCATTGCTTGTATCTTTGATGTATTGATTCACCTTAGCATGTTTAGCCTTGTCGGTCTATTGTTCTAGACCTAGCTATGTCGCCAGTTCTATTGAACTTGGTATTGATTACTCCGATGCTCCCCCCACGATGTTTGCTGGTAGCTAGCTCAGTATTGAGTGGATAGCTTCCACTAAAAGCATGAGTGTGGTTTGGACATCCAATTCTGGTTACTATGTCTCAATCATGCGTGGCTGTAACGGCAGTCAAGTTATATCACGCTAGATACCCACTATCCGCTTGTTGAAATGCATGTCATCTGATAAATCTGTATTACGCTAAGCATTTCTTATAGTTGTTGTTAAACCTTTTTACACGGAAATATAAAGGGAAAGCACCTGTCGGACCTAGTTCTTAGGTCACCAAAGATCAAGTGAAGTTTTTCATAGACCACTACTCCAACAACCTTTTGGTACAGATTTTCAGATGATACTTGTGGTGGTCTGGGTAGATTTGCTTCAATTTTATGATGACATGTATTAGACTAGCTTGTACCCTTTAACAGTTTAATTTGAAAACCATAATCCATACTAAAATTGTATTAAACTTATCCTAATGTTTGTACTGTAATGATTGATATCGTATTGCATAATTGTGGGACCTAGACGTTGAGTACTACCCCGTAAGGGGAGGTCTTCACGAAATTAGGGATGTTACACCCAGAATGTAAGCTGCATCTCCCAGATCTTTCATATCGAAACACTTTCCCAACCAATCTTTTACACTCTGTAATGTTGCGATTTTGAGAAATATATCGTCGACATACAATACCAGGAAGACTACAGTACTCCCACTGACCTTGACATATATACACGACTCGTCTTCGCTTCTAGAAAATCCAAACTTTGTGATTTTATCATGGAAGCAAAGATTCCAGCTCTGAGAAGCTTTCTTGAGTCCATAAATGGCTTTCTGAAGCTTACACACTCTCTTAGGATACTTTGCATCTACAAAACCCTCGGGTTGTGTCATAAGCACATCCTCTGTCAGTTTACCATTAAGGAAAGCGGTTTGACGTCCATCTGCCATATTTCATAATCAAGAGATGCAGCAATGGAAACCATTATCCTAATAGACTTTATCTTAGCTAATGGTGAGAAAGTCTCCTCATAATCAATCCCGTAGGTTTAACTATATAGCACTTTGCCACCAGCCTAGCTTTGTACGTGTGTACCTTTCCATTCATGTTTGTCTTTTTCTTGAATATCCACTTACAACCCACCGTCGTGAGACTGAGTGTGGGATCAACTAAATTCCATACATGATTGCCATACATGGATTCAATTTCGCTATCCATAGCGTCCTTCCACTTAGCAGCCTCAGGGCCTGCCATCGCTTCCCGGTAGTTAGCTGGCTAATCCAAATCGACTAGTGTACTATCACTAATTATATCCTCCTGTTCAATATGGAAACCATAGTAGAAATGAGGAGGATGGCTGACTCTACTAGATCGGCGAACGGGTAAGGAAATGTCAATTGGTTCAACAGGCGTTTCCGCCTCTAGTTGAGTGTCAGTGTTTGTAATTGGTTCTATATCGGCTGACTCTTGAATCTCATCAAGATCTATCGTACTCCTACTTTCCACTTTAGACATCATTTCCCTCTCAAAGAATACTCCTCTTCGAGCTACAAACACTACATTTTCATGTGGTCTGTAAAACAGATATCCAAACGACTCTTGTGGGTAACCGACGAACAGACACTTTTCTGATCTTTGCTCGAGTTTATCTGTAGTTTCTCGTCTGACGAAAACCTCACAACCCCAGATCTTGATAGGCTCAAGGGAAGGACGCTTTCCCTTCCATATCTCATAAGGTGTCTTCGAAACCTTCTTAGTGGATACTAGATTTAAGATATGCGTTGTTGTCTCCACAGCGTAACCCCAAAAACTCATTGGAAGTGTTGCTCGACTCATCATAGATCTGACCATGTCTAACAAGGTCCTATTTCTCCTCTCCGCTACTCCGTTGAGTTGCGGTGTTCTGGGAGGAGTTAACTGGGAAACTATTCCACAACTTCTAAGATGGTCGAGAAACTCGATACTAAGGTACTCTCCTCCCTTGTCAGATCAGAGAACCTTTATCTTTCTGCCTAGCTGATTCTCTACTTCACTTTGAAATCTTTTGAACAAACCAACAGTGTCGGACTTGTGTTTAATTAGATAAACATATCCAAATCTACTATAGTCATTAGTAAAGGTGACATAGTACCAAATTCTGTCTTTTGTGGTGCATCGGAACGGTCCACACACATCTGTATGGATCAAATCCAAGAGTCCTTCACCTCTTTCACATGTTCTAGTGAATGGTGATTAGTCATCTTGCCCAGTAAACAAGATTCACATACATCATCCGATTTGAGGTTGAATGATTCCAACACTCCGTCCTTTTGGAGTTGGGCGATGCGTTTCTTGTTTATGTGTCCAAGACGACACTGCCACAATTTAGACTTATCAAATTCATTAGCAGAATCAACATTCAATGTCAAATTGCTATCACATTCAACAGTTTCATATATGTCATTGTACGTAGAAGCTTTGAAAATAAAACAACCATTGTGATGAACTAAAATATCACCATTATTATTATCGAAAGAAAAAGAATAACCATTCGTGTTTAATGCATATAAGGAAATAATGTTTCATTCATCTCAAGTGAATGTGAGTGCCACATCCTGTATCGAGGACCACGAATTAGAAATAGAAGTATTGTGGAGTTCGATCATAACCATACCTGAAGTGCCACCCTTCTCGACCTTCCCGTCCTTAAGGTCCTTCAGATACGTTGGGCAGTTGCGCTTTCAATGCCCCTACCCTTTGCAGTAAAAACATACTTCCTCCTTCGGGTTTCTCATAGGTGCAATTCCAGACTCTGTCTTCCTTTGGGACCCTTTCTTGGACTTCCCTTTAGGGGTCTTCTAGGAGGACTTCCTTTTCTTTGAAGCCTGACCGACGGATAGCACAAGGCTGCAGGAGCTTCATCCTTCTTGATTCCCTGCTCAGCTGTTTGGAGTAAATTGTGGAGCTCCATGATCGAGGTCTCTTTTTGATTCAGATTCATTTGGTAAGAGACCACGAACTGGTTGTATACCGCACGCAAACTAGAGAGGATGATGTTAGTAGAAAACTCGGAGTTGAACACCATGTTGAGAGACTCCAGGCTATCGAAGTACCCTTTCATCTCGAGGACGAAGGCACAGATAGAAGCCCCAGGCTTTGGCTTGCAGGCCATGAGGGATTTCACCACATCAAAGCGCTGCAGCCTTAGCCTGGAACATTTCTTTAAGCTGCTGATTCATCTCCTAGGCCCACGTATTCTCAAAGGTCTTTGGGAGTTCGGAGCTCATTGCAGACGCCATGATGCACGACACCTTGTTAGCATCATCGTAGTGCTTTTGGTGTGCGTCAATATCTTCCGGGGTCGAATTATGATCGATTGTGGTAATCTGTTCATCGAGAAAGTACTCTTTGTTCTCATATCTCAGGGTGAACCTGAGATTTCTCATCCAGTCCATGTAATTCGGACCAGTCAGTGTTTCCTGTCCCAGAACAAACAGGGGAATAGGAGTGGGAACACCATTAAGAGCAGACATTTGTGAGATAAAGTTTTGGTTAGTATGAATATTCCTTAATCAATTACCCAATTTAATTTAAGGCTAGGATCCAAATTTTGTGTTCGTTTTGTGAATAGGGTTGCCGTAATCACGCCACGAATTATTTTCGGTAGACATACTCTTGTAAATTTCAATCTCTATGAAACTCCTAGATCTTTTGAGATTCATTAATTCTCATCAACGACATGTTACTCGATTATGCTCATCTACTATTCATGACTGGGATGTCAAGGATCATGAACTAGATGGTGAATCTAACCATGCAAATCCTGCGTGATACCCGACACAAGTACGCTCGAGAATCGCGAGTTTCACATCATTTCTAATATGTCCTAACATTAATATGCCGGTTAACCACACACGCTTCATTAACAGTTCATATAGGAATGTGCAGTTTTCATGGGTTAGCATACTAATTCACTTTTGATATGTCTAAGACGGGATTTTGTTTTAGTACTTTAGATAATACTTTTAATCTGAACATTATCCTATCAAAAGTTCTCGGTAGCTCCATTGAACGCACAACGAATCGGAGGAGATAGATCAGCGCGAAGCTTGTCAAAAACCTACTCCTTTAGGGAAGCATAGTGACCCGCCTTATACCTCGCTTATAGTTTGTTAACTATGGGTGAGCCGATTTATCAATTGACTGACAATATATTTAGATTTAAATGTTACATATATATAATTCATCAATAAACCCTAAAATCAAACCCTTAAAAAAATTAAATTATTCCATTCCTAAAATTTATAAAATTAATTTCGGATTTAATTTCTTTTATTTAAAAATATCTGGAATTTCAAACCTTTAAAATCTAATTTCAAAAATTAAAACATTAATTTCAAAAATTAAAACATTAATTTCAAAAATAAAATAAAAAACCCTTTTAAACTTAAACTAAATTCCCAAAATTCTTAATAAATTCGGATTTAAATTTAAATAATATCTGAAATTTTAAACATTTAAAATTTAAATTTCCAAATTAAAACAATTTAATATCCGAAAATTAAAACCTATTTAAAATTAAAAAACTAATTTTGGAATTAAATAATACAATTTTCCAAAAAATTAAAAAAACAATTTTCAAAAATTCTAGGCCTCTCAACTAATTGGGTGCAAAACTTATTAGGTTAACCACTTTGTTACCACTGATGGGTTTTCTATACCCTTGCTAGATTAATTTAAAACTTTGCGGAAAAATAACTAATCTAACAACAGCAAGAATATTAACCCTAACAGATCTAAGCCAAATAAGTAAAGCAACTCAATAAAATAAAAGAGAGAATAAAAAACAAACCTTCAGGGAAAACTGATTTCTCCCGCGAAGAATGCTTCCACAGCAGACTATGATCTGACGGCTAGTGCCCAAAGTGTGAACACCTCAAATGGTTCACACCCAATGAACCAAAGAGAGTATTTATAACTATGTTCCTAGTTCCAATTATCTTGGAGTTTTAAAAGCTGGATCCCATTTAGAAAGTAGGAACTTAGATTTATTAATGAACGATTTCAAAACTAGCCTGCAACCCTATTTATAGCTAAGTGGAAACCCTAAATTAGGGTTGAAGAGGAGATGTGGGAACCCCCTATAGGGGCCGGCCACATATCCTAAACCCATTAGAGTTTCTGGAATGTTCTGTTAATTTTACTTTGGCCTCTATACTTCTTTAATTAATTCTATTAGTTTCTGATTAATCTATTAACTATTAATAAATTAATAAACTAACCCATTAATTCATTATAATCAATTACTAGGTACTAATTAATTTATTGAACATAATAAATTAATAAACCATTTAATTAATTATTTATATATAATATTAATTCTAATTAATATTATATCACATAGTTTTATAATTCTCTTTATGGTTCAATGAGGGCAACCCAAAAAGGACCCTACTATTTAACGATAACTTTACAAATTAGTTATGACTTTGACACAAATTCACACAGTTCATACATATGAGAACATTTGAAGATGCAAACTTTAAAGTAAAACTACTTTGTTCATGAACTTTGTTTTCAAGTAACTTGTTGTTGGTGATTTTTAGATTTTCCAAGACATAGGTTTAACATAAATAAAAGAAATAGATGATGTAGGTTTCACTTACCTAGTGAAAAAAAAAAAAGAAAATATGTAGGAGATTAGGTCTTGAATTAATTGCACACAAGAACTCTTCGAAGATTTGAAGAACAATTGAAGAAAGTTGTAGTGAGTAGATTTGAGAGAGAGCAAAGGAGAGGATTTTTGCTTTGAGCAAGGTGTGAATGAGATGAGAAGTTGCTCATCTATTTATAGAGAAAGTTGATAAGTGATGGTGAACGGAGTGCAAATCTAGAGAAGTATGGTGATTGATAAAAGAGATGGTGATTGAGATGGAGATGGAGAATGGCTTTGTAAATAAGATATGAGGGATGGGGGTGCGGGGGGGATAGAGAGCCGACCATGGTGGTTTGAAAAACAAATATTAGTTTTTTTCATATATATAGAATAAAGTTTCTCAGCGTACCGACCAAAATCTCGCATATCCAACCTCACATGCAAATGTATTTTCGTAATAAAAACCATCATTCACATCAACTATAAAATGATCGTTCATATCACTTATAAATTCATCATTCACATCACCTAATTGATCATTACTAGTACTTAATTAATCATTAACAACACTTATTCATTCACAAGAATTATTTGACTATTTACAATTCTTTTACACTTATTTGATCATTCACAACATTTATTTGATCATTCACAATAATTATTTGAGTATTAGACTTCTTCTACACTCATTACTTAATTGATCATTCACAACACTTATTTGATCATTCACATCACTTATTTGATCATTCACAAGAATTATTTAACTATTTAGAATTCTTCTACACTTATTTGATCATTCACAACACTTATTTGACCATATACAATTCTTCAATACTTATTTGATCATTCACAACACTTATTTGACCATATACAATTCTTCAACGCTTATTTGATCATTTACAAGAATTATTTGACCATTCACATTATTTATTTGATCATTCACAACAATTGTTTGATCATTAACATGAATGATTTGACCATTAACAGTATTGAATACATCATTCACAATAATTATTTGACTATTTTACTTTTTCTACACTTATATGATCACTCACAACACTTATTTGATCATTTACAAGAGTTATTTGACTATTCACATTTCTTCTACACTTATTTGATCATTCACAACATTTATTTGACTATTTACACTTCTTCTACAATTATTTGATCATTCACAAGAATTATTTGACCGTTCACAACTCTTATTTGATCAATTAAGTGTTGTGAATGGTCACATTTTAAGTATTATGAATGGTCAAATAACACATGTGAATGATCAAATAAGTTTTGTGAATGATCAAATAAATATTGTGAATGGTCAAATAATTCTTGTGAATGATCAAATAAATGTTGTGTGAATGATCAAATTAGTGTAGAAGAAGTATAAATAGTCAAATAATTCGTATGAATGATCAAATAAGTGTTGTGAATGATCAAATAATTTTTGTGAATGATAAAATAAGTGTTGTGAATGATCAAATAAACACTCTGAATGGTCAAATAATAATTGTGAGTGATCAAATAAGTGTTGTGAATGATCAAATAAGTGTTGAAGAAGTGTAAATTGTCAAATATATTGCGATTGGTGAAATAAATACTGTGAATGGCCAAAATAATTAATTTGAATAATCAAATAAGTGTTGTGAATGATCAAATAAATAATAATTCTTGTGAATGGTAAAGTAATTGTTGTGAATGATCAAATAAGTGTTGTGAATGATCAAATAAGCGTAGAAGAAGTGTGAATGGTCAAATAATTCTTGTGATTGATCATATAAGTGTTGTGACTGATCAAATCCGTGTAAAAGTAGTGTAAATAGTCAAATAATTACTGTGAATAAAAATTTTAATATTGTGAATGGTCAAATAATTATTGTGAATGATAAAATAAGTGCTGTGAATGATTAAATAACTACTGTGATTGTCAAATAATTCTTGTGAATGGTCAAATAAATGTTGAATAATTATGAATGGTCAAATAACTGTAGTGAATGATCAAATAAGTGTAGAATGATTGTAAATAGTAATATAATTTTTTTGAATGATCAAATATGTGGTGTAGAATGGTCAAGTAAGTGTTGTGAATGGTCAATTAGGCAGTATGAATGATCATTTTATAAGTGTTTTGAATGGTCGCTGTAATTACGAAAATACCATGCCAGCTAAAAAAAAGGGACGCGCATGAAAATTCCACTTTTGATCCTAGCCCTTGTTTTTTTTATTCTTGTGGCTTTGGAAGGGTAGCTTTGGTACACTCAATTCTCATGGCTACTTTTTTGAACCCAAATCTATATATATATATATATATATATATATATATATATATATATATATATATATATATATATATATATATATATATATATATATATATATATATATAGATGCATATTTATGTAAAAGAAATTACTTGTTTAGTAAAATATTTTTGTTTTGCATAATTAGACATTATTAAAATTTATATGCATAATGAATGTTACTAATACTAAATTAATGTTGCAACATACTAAAATTAATTAATCACATCGTAAGAATTACTTCAAAATTTAAGACTCGTTGGAGCACAAGTTGATTTGTTTCCGGTTTTTACAAGAGTTTTTGAGTTGAACTTCGAAAGAATTACTTCAAAACTTCAGACGGCCTTGGAGCACAAGTTCACATGAAATGATTTGATTAGAAGTTTAAAAGTTGCTTCACATAGAACTTTGGGTCCAATGTACTCAATTTTGGATGATCAGAACATCGGTAGTCTCTTTAATCCAAAGTTCAGGTCTTTGTAATCCGAAGTTCGAAAGTCTTGTAAAGCTGAAGTTCGGATGCTAGCTAGTTGTACACAAGTTTGGAAATCTCTTGAATCCAAAGTTCGTACGCTTCAGAAGTTGGTATCCATTTTAAAATTCGAAAGAATCAAGCTCGGGAGATGAAAGATTGATGGAGTATTGATGCAACCAACAACTTTAGTACCAGATTGAACAAAAATTCCACACTGTTGAACACGATCTGGATGCTTTTAATGTTGGATTAGTTGGAAGCAAATGAATGTTCAACTAGCTTTATTTAAAGTTCAGATCCAATACCCAAGACAGATAGTTGAGAGCATAAAACGTTGTAGAAAAATAAAAACCAAATTACTCACACTTGGCTTTGAATTTGAATATGAAATTTTTAGAAATTGTATATCTAATTAAAGCTAACGTTCATGCAAATTTTTAGCTCAAATCATCAACAAAAAGTCAAAATCCAAAAATCTCATAAGAAGACATACGTGACAGAGACAATTTTAGTAAAAATCAAATTAATCTTAGCATGATTCGAATTAGATTATGAAATATAACACAAAGATCAAATCATCAATGCTAACACCATACTAAAACTTCAGATCAAAGATCAAGTAAATGAGAGATTTCAATTTTCCAGATCTGAAAAAATGAAAATCATGATGAACATCAAGAACAATCCAATCTAAAAAATGCAATTACTACTTGGATCTTCAAATTAAATCATGAAAACTTAAAGAACTAATTGCCTAACTTATAAGATTATTCATGCAAAATTTCAGATTGTTTCAACAAGTAGAATACTCAAATAAAAAATATAAACACAAAAACGTACACGAAAATGATTAGAATAGAAAAATTGTGATTACTCCCTCGATATCTGAATTTAGCCTCTGAAAGTTTTATTGAATGTTTCTGGAATGTACTCGCGCGACATCTTAAAATCAGCTCAAATGGACATTCGTATGAAGTTTTGAGGATTTTCTGAAATTTCAGCCTAATTTCATGACGTTTTTGGCAATAAAACTTCGATTTTGATTGATTTTCTACAACTCGACCAACTCCTTATGTAACATCCGACACTAAACCAGCTTAGCAACAATGACCTAATCTGTATTTAATAGCCCATTTATAATCTAATCAGTGGTCATTAGAAATTAATCAATGTGATTAACAATGTTAGAAAAATCCAACTCAATTAGAATCAAATTTATCGGTGCGATGAATCGGGAAATCAGTTAATCCGATCAATTTACGATATGAGGGATTAATTCAACTAAGTACATAATTAAATTATGATTAGTGACACTAATCAAACACTGATACAATTACTTAACATTAATTATGCAAGACTAAAACAATTCATTAAAATAATGCATCCATAAGTATTTATGAAATTACATAAAAAGGGAAATACAAGAATACATTTCTAAATACTTTTATACAAAAAAAAATGAAAATACATGTAATGGCCGGCCTATAGGGGTGCCTTTTTAGTGGTTGACTTTAATATTTTATTACAAAAATCATACTCACTTTAAACACTATCACTTTGTTTAAAAGTGCACGTTTCCTTTTCATCCCATGCCTTTCATCATTTGAAAGACCAAAATTTCTTCTATAAATAGAGAAGCATTTCATTCATTTGAATCACACCAAAAAACTCTTCTATCTCTCTCTCTAAATCCGGATCACACACACACATTACCAACTTTTTCATTCAAGTGTTCTTGGTGCATATCTTGCAAAGATTTCAACTTCTACTCAAAATCATACTCTAAACACTTCAAAGTAACTAAATACTAACTTATTTCATCATACATTTATGTTTATATAAGTCTTCCATGATATATATAATCACCAACAACAACAAGTTTCATAAAAACTCAAGTTTATAAATTCCTAGTTTTTGTTTTTAAGTTGTTTCTTTAAATGTGTTTATGAATATAAAAATACATCACAAAAGTGTTAATATTATGAAAACAAGTAATATTATGAAAACATGTAATATATATATATATATATATATATATATATATATATATATATATATATATATATAAACTTGACGTTTTAAGCGGGTTTTATTTATAAACTTGTAATGTTGGGTGATTTAAGACATAAAAATCTATAAATATATATATTATCATATTTTAGAAATATTAAGTCCCTATTATCATTTAGGGCTCGATTAATCTCGCTCGGTGCACCATCCATCGACTTACGAAAAATTGCACTTTTCGCTCGTTTTTGCCATCACAAGTTCGGTGAGTCCTCATAGCCCCTATTTTCACACTGTTATGTTTTGGGGTTGAAATACATGCTTCGTTTTTATATGGACACGAAAACAACTTCATTTCTATTATGTATTACAAATGTGGTTCCATCAGCCCTTATATCATGAACCGTTAATTGCATTTATTTGTAAGTCCGAATATATTGTGGATAGATCTATCGGGAGTCATGTCCCCCATTCGGGTTAGTTCGGGTCGGCTAACAGCGAGTGCATATATATTTAACACACGGTATTACGTATGGGAATACTGCACAGGGCAAACTCATTTTAATTAAGTTTCGGTTGCATGATGGTTTATATGTAATACATAACATGGAATTTATGATTTTATAAATCCAAACTCTACTGTTGTTGTCCATACAAGTCAGATTTATGTGTAAACCTATGAGCTCACCAAACAATTTTTGTTGACGTATTTTAGCGTGTATTTTCAGGAAATTCAGGCAAGTGTGCCTTCGGACGTATTTACTTTCAAGCTTCCGCATCCATGGAGTCGCATGCATATTCAAAATTAACGGAAATTAGCTGCATTATTTTGGATACTTTAATTATGTAATTAAATCTCTGTATTTGTGCGAACTTCTTTTCTTCACATCAGACTATGTAAAACATTACTTTATTTTGAAGTTTTAACGATGTATTTTAAAAATGTCCATATAGTGGTCGTTCGTTATGATTATGGTTATGTTTCCGCGACGTCGCACTTCGTTGCCAACCGAGGTAACGGGGTGTGACAGATTGGTATCAGAGCCATATTTATAGTGAACTAGGTTGCATTAGTACCCTAGACTGTAACTGCACTTAAGTTTTACTGATTTTGAAAATAATTTGTAACTAACTAAAAGACTATGCATGGACCTTGATAGCAGAAAACATGTCCCACCAAGAGATAATCATTTTGTCTGACTCAGAAGAGGAGTATACCCCTACCAGCCCATACAACCTGGAAGTGTGTTCTGAGGAGGAGCCGACCGAGGAGGAAGACCCCTCGGAAGACAAGGATCCAATGGAAGAATCAAACGAAGAACAACCAATGGAAGAGGACAACGCCAGAGAAGATCCACCGTCCCCGGTGATCCCCGCCTGCACCCCATACCACCCAGCGGTTCCATCGTTCAGGCCGTACCGTCCGTACCCTAACGGCCCGAAGATGATGTATACACCCCGAAAGAGGGTGATCACGCCGAGGCGGGAGTCTATTCCAACCCGACTCCTCAACCAAATCCCCCACCACAGCAACGACGGGCAGACGCCCGAAGATGGGGCTGGATGCCCGAGACCCTCCAAGAATGGAGGCAGGAGGAGGGAATCCCCTCCCACTTCGAGATCGGAGGACCATCCTCTACACCTACCCCATCACTCACCCAAGAACCCGCTGAACAGACCGTACCACTCTTGGTAGCACGGTCTACAAGGCACGATCTCCAAATCCGGTTACTTAACCAGGATATCGGAGAATTGACTGCCCGTTTGGAGCGGGAGGAGATTCAGAACTCCAACTTATATTGGGTTAACCAGCATGCCCTCACCATCCAACAGGATGGCCTGAATGAGCTTCGGCAGCGACTAGCCGAAAGCGGGGCTCGGAACGAGGAGCTGACTCAGCGCCTCAATGCGTTGGAGAAGGGAGAGACTCCTAATCACTCCCACACTTAGTACCCTTTACCTATCCTTGTAATATTAGGAAAAATATTATGTAATAGCATAGGACAAAAATTTTCGGGTAATAACCCACCCCATTGTAAGAAAGTTATGAATGATTAATGAATATTGCAAGTTATTTATGTAATTGTGTTTGATGATTATAGTATTGTGCCTTAAGAAAAATTTAAATCTTTAAGATTCAACTTCTTACACTATGCTCTTTTCTTTAAACTTTAAGATAATGCCGCGAAGAAGAGCCATGAACGCTGCAGAAATCGAGGAATTAGTCGCACAAAGAGTGGCCGCCGCTATAGCCACTTATGAGACTAACCGAAACAGTTCTGCTAATGGAGATGGTGGTGCTAGCCGCACTGCGGGAGGTACTGAAACCCACCCAAAGGGTTGTGGAATTAAGGGGTTTTTGAGTTGGAAACCCCGATACTTTAACGGAACTGAAGGAGCCGTCGGATTGGTACGATGGTTCGAAAAATTGGAATCTGTCTTCCGTGTTAGCGGATGTGTCGAAGGAGACAAGGTGAAATTCGCCACCCACACTCTGCAAGATAGCGCCTTGGCATGGTGGAACTCGTATACCCAGTCTGTGGGGATTGATGCAGCTTACCAACTCGCCTGGACCGAGTTAAAGCAAATGATGACCGACGAGTACTGCCCAAGAAATGAACTACAGAAGATGTAGTCAGAGTTTTGGAATCTGGCTATGAAAGGAACGGATGTAGCTGGGTACACCAACCGATTCCACGAACTAAGCATTTTGTGCCCTCAAATGGTGACCCCTGAATACAAGAAAATTGAGCGTTACATTTGAGGACTCGCTCCACAAATTCAAGGCAATGTCACTGCTTCCAACCCAACTACCATTCAGGACGCCATCAGAATGGCTAACAACCTTATGGATCAAGTGTCCCGGAGAAACGAAGCCAAGGCCGGAGAAAACAAGAGGAAATGGGAGGACAAGTCTGGAAAAAATATGGGCTGACAATCCAAGAAGCCCGAAACCATCAAGGCTTATGTAGTGGGAGTTGAAACAAGCAAAGGCTACACAGGTACAAAGCCTTTCTGCACCCAATGCACTTATCATCACAATAAGGGTCCCTGCCGAACCCCGTGTGGAAAATGCAAACGTCTTGGTCATTTGGAAAAGGACTGTAAAATATGGTACCCCGGGTAACAATGGCAGCAATCAGAAAGGCTGCTATGAATGTGGAGCTGCCAGGCACTTCAGGAGTGAGTGCCCGAAGTTGAGAAATGGTGGAGGAGCTCAGGGGAGAGCTTTTGTATTAGGAGCAGGTGATGCTCGTCAGGATCCCCATGTGGTATCAGGTACGTTTCTTTTAAATGACATTTACGCTTACGTACTCTTTGATACTAGGGCTGATAGGAGCTTTATATCTGATAAGTTTAGTAAGCAATTGAATGCCACTCCTTTTCCCTTAGACAACTCTTATACTATAGAACTGGCTGACGACAAAATAATAGAGGCAAGTAGTATTATTAAGGAATGCACACTGAAGCTGGCAGATCATCCCTTTAAGATAGACTTGATGCCTATAGAACTCGGAAGTTTTGATGTAGTAATTGGTATGGATTGGTTGTCACACAATCATGCCGAGATTTTGTGGGGTAAGAAAGTGGTACGGATACCACTCCACAAGAAGAAGGTCCTAACAGTCCAAGGGGAAAGAAAGAACCGTCAGCTGAATGTCATATCCGGCCTAAGGACATTAAAGTGTCTTAGAAAAGGTTGCCATGCAGTATTAGTCCAGATTGCAGAAAAAGAGTAGATAGAAAAACAACTCAAGGATATTCCAGTGGTTTGTGACTATCCGAATGTCTTTCCGGAAGATTTGGTTGGGCTTCCGCCAGCTAGGCAAGTGGAGTTCCAAATCGACTTGGTGCCGGAAGCTGCACCCGTCGCAAGAGCCCCATACAGACTCGCTCCTTCTAAAATGCTAGAGCTATCCAATCAACTACAAGAGTTGATGGATAAAGGATTCATTCGACCAAGTTCCTCACCTTGGGGAGCTCCGGTCTTATTTGTGAAAAAGAAAGACGGATCCTTCAGAATGTGCATAGACTACCGAGAGCTAAATAAGTTAACGGTAAAGAACCGCTACCCCCTTCCCAGAATTGACGACCTATTTGACCAACTACAGGGATCTAGCTTCTACTCTAAGATTGATCTGCGATCCGGTTATCATCAAGTAAAGGTTCGAAAATAAGACATTCCCAAGACAGCGTTCAGAACTCGTTATGGACATTACGAATTCCAGGTGATGCCATTCCGTTTGACCAACGCACCAGCCGTATTCATGGACCTCATGAATCGAGTGTGTAAACTGTATCTGGACAAATTTGTAATAGTGTTCATAGACGATATCCTCATCTATTCTCGAAGTAAGGAGGAGCACGAACAACATCTCAAGCTGATCTTCGAGTTGTTAGAGAAGGAACAATTATACGCCAAATTTTCAAAATGTGAATTTTGGTTGCGTGAAGTTAAATTCCTTGGACATGTGATCAACAGCCAGGGAATCCAAGTTGATCCATCAAAAATCGAGGTAATAAAGAACAGGGCAACTCCTAGAACTCCCACGAAAATCCGCCAATTTCTAGGACTTGCCGGTTATTATAGGCGATTTATTGAAAACTTCTCAAAGATAGCAGGTTCTCTAACAGAGCTGACTCGGAAAGATGTAAAATATATCTGGGGTGAAGAGCAGGAAAAGGCGTTTCAACAGTTAAAGCAAAGATTGTGTAGTGCACCAATTCTGTCCTTACCTGAAGGACAGAAAATTTTGTGGTCTACTGTGATGCCTCACACAATGGATTAGGTTGTGTGCTCATGCAAAGGGATAAAGTCATTGCTTACGCGTCACGGCAGCTCAAAATCCACGAGGTGAACTATACGACTCATGACTTGGAGCTTGGAGCAGTGGTGTTTGCTCTCAAAATATGGAGGCACTACCTGTACGGAACTAAGTGCACGGTGTTCACAGACCATAAAAGCCTTCAGCATATTCTGAATCAGAAAGAGTTAAATATGAGGCAACGTTGTTGGGTTGAGCTGCTTAGCGATTATGACTGTGAGATTCGTTATCTTCCGGGGAAGGCGAATGTTGTAGTTGATGCCCTGAGCCGAAAGGAACGGGTTAAACCATTGAGAGTCCGAGCTATGGTCATGACTATACAGTCAAACCTAAACTCTCAAGTCCGCGAGGCACAAGAAGAAGCAGTCAAGGAGGGTAATCTACTGGATGAAGCCTTGAGAGGAATGGATAAGCAGTTTGAAATCAAGCCAGATGGATGTCGGTACTTCATGGGCAGAATTTGGCTACCAAAATTCGGAGGAGTAAGGAAGCTGGTCATGGATGAAGGGCATAAAACAAGATATGCTATTCATCTAGGGTCAGATAAGATGTACCACGACTTGAAGGGAATGTACTGGTGGCCAAACATGAAGGCTGACATTGCTACATATGTCAGCAAGTGCTTAACGTGTTTGAAAGTTAAAGCTGAGCACCAGAAACCATCAGGATTGTTAGTTCAACAAGAAATACCCCAGCGGAAGTGGGAGAACATCACCATGGACTTCATCACCATGTTGCCAAAGACTTCTGGAGGTTATGACACCATTTGGGTGATTGTGGATCGACTTACCAAGACCGCACACTTCCTGCCAATCAAGGATACTGATAAGATGGATAAGTTAACACGAATCTATCTTAAAGAAGTCGTCTCAAGGCATGGAGTGCCAGTATCAATTATATCAGACAGGGACAGCCGGTTCACATCAATATTTTGGCAATCGTTGCAAGAAGCACTGGGTACACGTCTAGATATGAGCACAGCCTATCACCCGCAGACGGATGGTCAGAGTGAAAGGACGATTCAGACTTTGGAAGACATGCTAAGGGCATGTGTTATCGACTTTTGCAAAAGTTGGGACAGGCATCTGCCATTAGTTGAGTTTTCCTATAACAACAGCTATCACTCAAGTATTAAGACCGCTCCGTTCGAGGCACTCTATGGGCGAAAGTGTCGATCACCACTTTGTTGGGCTGGAGTAGGAGATAGTCAGATTACTGGACCCGAGATCATCCAAGAGACTACAGAAAAGATATCCCAGATTCGTAACCGATTAAAGATCACGCGGGATCGACAGAAAAGTTATGTAGACGTTCGACGGAAAGATTTGGAATTTCAAGAGGGAGATCAAGTAATGTTGAAAGCCTCACCTTGGAAAGGCGTAATCCGTTTTGGGAAACGAGGAATACTCAATCCTCGTTATATCGGACCATTCAAGATCACCAAAAGGATTGGCCTGGTAGCTTACCGACTCGATCTGCCCCCAGAGCTTAGTAACGTTCATAATACCTTCCACGTGTCCAATCTTAAGGAGTGCCTGGCTGATGAATCACTCGTTATACCCATGGACGAGCTGGAGCTGGATGATAAGTTGAACTTCATTGAGCAACCGGTGGAAATAATGGACCGGGAAGTCAAGAAACTAAAACACAGCCGGATCCCAATAATAAAAGTCAGATGGAACTCTAAGCGAGGTCCTGAGTTTACATGGGAACACGAAGATCAGTTCCGGGAAAAATACCCTCATCTGTTCTCAAATACTCATGCAGTGGAGAACACGAGCTAATTTCGGGACGAAATTCCCTTAACAGGGGGAGACTGTAACATCCGGCACTAAACCAGGTTAGCAACAATGACATAATCTGTATTTAATAGCCCATTTATAATCTAATCAGTGGTCATTAGAAATTAATCAAGGTGATTAACAATGTTATTAGAAAAATCCAACTCAATTAGAATCAAATTCATCGGTGCGATGAATCGGGAAATCAATTAATCCGATCAATTTACGATATGAGGGATTAATTCAACTAAGTAGATAATTAAATTATGATTAGTGACACTAATCAAACACTAATACAATTACTTAACATTAATTATGCAAGACTAAAACAATTCATTAAAACAATGCATCCATAAGTATTTATGAAATTACATAAAAAGGAAAGTACAAGAATACATTTCTAAATACTTTTATACAAAAAAAAAAATGAAAATACATGTAAAATACATGTAAGGGCCGGCCTATAGGGTCGCCTTTTTAGTGGTTGACTTTAATATTTTATTACAAAAATCATACTCACTTTAAACACTATCATTTTGTTTAAAAGTGCACTCTTCCTTTTCATCCCATGTCTTTCATCGTTTGAAAGACTAAAATTTCTTCTATAAATAGAGAAGCATTTCATTCATTTGAATCACACCAAAAAAACTCTTCTATCTCTCTCTCTCTAAATCCGGATCACACACACAAACATTACCAACATTTTCATTCAAGTGTTCTTGGTAAAATTCAAGTGTTCTTGGTGCATATCTTGCAAAGATTTCAACTTCTACTCAAAATCATACTCTAAACACTTCAAAGTAAGGAAATAATAACTTATTTCATCATACATTTATGTTTATATAAGTCTTGCATAATATATATAATCACCAACAACAACAAGTTTCATAAAAACTCAAGTTTATAAATTCGTAGTTTTTGTTTTTAAGTTGTTTCTTTAAATGTGATTATGAATATATAAACACATCATAAAAGTGTTAATATTATGAAAAAAGTAATATATATGTGTTTTATAACTTGTATACAAGTAGTCTTTGAATAAACAACAAGAATCATAAGTTATTTCAAGTTTATAAACTGCGGATTTTCGGCAGAAAATTTATATCGACTTTGAAAATTCATAACTAAATAAATCATAACTTAACGAAATGAGTTGATTCTCGTCTCAAAAGTGAGATCTATGTCTTAACTATAGATATGGAAGTTTTCATAATTTATTTTGGAGTTTAAGACCTCCAGAAAGTATTTGGGAAACCGAAAGTTTGACAGCTCAAAAATGGCCAACATAGGGTTTTTAACAAGCTTTTTCACGAACCTAAACATCTCGAAAAATGACCGTTCTTGATTCTAAAAATCCTTTGTATATAGTAGTTTAATGTCCTAGAAAACCAAAGCCTAAAACGTTTTGGAGCTTGGTCAAAAACAGCCTCAAAATAGGCCGAAAAACCTCCGAAAAAGCTGGAAAATTATATATAAATAAACTTGACGTTTTAAGCGGGTTTTATTTATAAACTTGTAATATTGGGTATTTAAGATATAAATCTATATATATATATATATACATATATATATATATTATCATATATTAGAGATATTAAGTCCCTATTATCATTTAGGGCTCGATTAATCTCGCTCGGTGCACCATCCATCGACTTACGAAAAATTACACTTTTCGCTCGTTTTTGCCAACACAAGTTCGGTGAGTCCTCATAGCCCCTATTTTCACACTGTTATGCTGTGGGGTTGAAATACATGCTTCGTTTTCATATGGACACGAAAACAACTTCATTTCTATTATGTATTACACATGTGGTTCCATCAGCCCTTATATCATGAACCGTTAATTTCATTTATTTGTAAGCGCGAATATATTGTGGATAGATCTATCGGAAGTCATGTCCCCCATTCGGGTTAGTTCGGGTCGGCTAACAGCGAGTGCATATATATTTAACACACGGTATTACGTATGGGAATACTGCACAGGGCAAACTCATTTTAATTAAGCTTCGGTTGCATGATGGTTTATATGTAATA
Source organism: Centrapalus pauciflorus (assembly GCA_020465985.1). NCBI lineage: Eukaryota > Viridiplantae > Streptophyta > Magnoliopsida > Asterales > Asteraceae > Centrapalus > Centrapalus pauciflorus. The sequence continues at coordinate 34,327 of JAANYP010002534.1, forward strand.
CATAACATGGAATTTATGATTTTATAAATCCAAACTCTACTGTTGTTGTCCATACAAGTCAGATTTACGTGTAAACTTATGAGCTCACCAACAATTTTTATTGACGTATTTTAGCGTGTATTTTCAGGAAATTAAGGCAAGTGTGCCTTCGGACGTATTTACTTTCAAGCTTCCGCATCCATGGAGTCGCATGCATATTCAAAATTAACGGAGATTTAGCTGCATTATTTTGGATACTTTAATTATGTAATTAAATCTCTGTATTTGTGCGAACTTCTTTTCTTCACATCAGACTATGTAAAACATTACTATATTTTGAAGTTTTAACGACGTATTTTAAAAATGTCCATATAGTGGTCGTTCGTTATGATTATGGTTATGTTTCCGCGACGTCGCACTTCGTTGCCAACCGAGGTAACGGGGTGTGACACCTTAGCTCTGGTACCAATTGTAGGATCAATAATTTTCACGTTTCACTTAGATTTCAAGTACCAAAACATGTAAACATTAATTTCATTGAATGCTTGGCTTTGCACTACACCATAGAATACACACACAAATATGACAAAGATTTGGAAAATTCCTATGAAAATTTCCTATTTATACTACCTAATGTCTAACTATCATCTAATTACATGATTGACCCTAGACATATATTTATATTGATTTACACACTATTTGAGGTATAACATATGTTTTTCAAAAAATTGAATCGCTTATAATCATTATATTGTTTTAATTTTTTTTTGTATCCATTTCAGTATACAATTTATTTTTGTCCAAACTATTTTTACATTGATGTTGTTTGATGTTATTTTTGTTGTTTTTTGGGTAAAGGGTTAACCCTAGTAAAATTAATGTTATTCTTTTTAATGTGACATGGCTAGTGACGGACTCAGGTGCTAAGGGGACCCGTTGCTCAGTGCACACTTTAATGTCGTGTTCCTAATTTGAAAATTCAACTGACTAGATGGGTGGGGTTGAACCAACAATGGGTATTCACTTATTCTTTTAATCTAAATATAATATTGGTATTAAAAAAAAGTGCACCACAGGAACGTCTATGCGAGGGATCTGAGGCATCCACGGTCTGAGGCGATGTGATTTCAAGAGGCATGATAACTCAATATTCAACAATGCAATTTATCAATCAATCACAACATGATCATAACACAATACACTGAATGATTAATATTGAGAGAAAAGAATATTATACTTGGTTTCTTGCTTGACGATCTTGCACGATCAGTTCCTTTTCTAATTCGTATATATTCTACTGTACCACAAGATTTCTATTTATATACAACTACAAGTATTGTATATTTACAATATTCCCCCTAGACTTATTACAACAAATTGTTTTCATCTCTATTTATAGGTGTACCCAACAATCTCCCCCTTAGAGATGAAAGCAATTTTACAATTAAAATTCAAAGTAGGAACTTCAATCCTTTTCTCTTTTCTTCTCTTTGATCTCTGAATCTTCAAATAGAAATTTCTTCTTCTTTGTCTCTATCTGATCTTCATATCTCTTCTTCTCTGATCTTCTCTTTTCTTATGAGCAAACTCTCCCCCTTGAATCATGAAAAACTTTCGATTCTCTCCCTTGATTAATCATAGACAACATATCATCTTTCATCTTTAACTCTTCTGTAGTTGTCACAATTGACTTGTCAACAGATGTTGCCAATGTCTTCAAAGTATTCAGCAGGTGTCTCTGAAATTCAACTTTTCTCCCCCTCATGATGATCATAAGAAATACGAACATCATGCAAAATCTTCAGAGACATAGATGCAGCGAAATGACAATTACAGACATGAATACAGACAGAAATACAATAATAGTTACAACTCAGAAATATTAAAATTTTTCTCTCTTTCCCCCTCAAAATGTAATCCTTGCTATCAAATATGTTCTCTCCCCCTATTCTGAACAAATTTATCACCCACCCTCCAATGAATACTCTTTCCTCACAGAAACAAACAAAGTCAAAGCTTTTCAACTTGACTTGAGAAAAATGAAAGTAACAGAGTTAAGGTCCACATACGATTCTTGTTACAATAGACATAATTTATGTGACCTACTTTCAGCGCTGACGTGATGTTAACACTGATAGGATTTCAAAATAGTCATCATGAAATCATTTATCATGAAAGAATCATTCTTATTTGTTCCAGCTTAGTCACTTTGGAATAGCAGTTTATAGTCACGCAGACTGTTAGACTCGATGTGTCCTAAAAGTGTATATATTCAGCTCTAGACACAATGTGCGTCAACTGAAGGCGGAGACCAGAGCAAATGTCTTCCTTGTTTCAATATCAACAATATCCAAATGATATATTGATAGAAATGTGTTATATCTTCATGATTATTGAAATAGAAATCTTTTGAGAGATAACTGAGTGGTTGGTGGGGTTAAGTGCATGCGTCACTAGGTCCATGGCGTCTTTTTCAATATCAAGTTACCTAGGGTTTGATAGATTATGTGGATTACCCAGCTTACACAGTGTAGGTAGGATTATCTTTTCTTCAAATCCTTTCTCAATTCTCAGCATTTTCAGCTAAGCTCCCTCCGGCTCAATTTTTTAGAAATACAAGTCAATCAGCTTCATAGTGAAAGCATGATCTGATGCACCACCATCTCCTTTCAATATACGTCTCTCATTTACATTTTACCTCTGCTCGACCCTGTCAGTATCCCGTTATAACTGTTAGGCACAAAAAGGCCTCAGTCAAACTTGTTCTACATCTGAGGGGAAGATTTATAATCAAACCTGTTGATGCATTTGAAGGTTGAATTTAAGGCCTGTTATGTCTTATTGAAACCTGAAAATGATTTGCAATATCAGTCTAAAGCTGTTCTATATGTTGCATGTGTTGCAACTAAGACAGTTTGTCCAAGATGCTCTATCTGCTGAACAGGCTGGACATAAACTGTCTACGCTGATCTACACTGTTGAGCAGCTTGGGCAATTTTAAAGTGTTCTGTTCTTTGTGAACAGAACCTGTTCTTTGTGAACAGGCTAAACACTTTATGGAATATGTTTCCAAGTCATCATGTATTGTTTTTTACTACAAGATCAGTTTACAAAGTCGAAGACAAAGTGGAAAACAGAACTGCTCAGCCTGCCCACGCTGTTCTGTAACATGAAGACAAAAGGTTATTTGAAAAAAGGGTGACAGACCTTTTTCTTATATCAAAATAGGCCTTTACAAGGAAGACAGACGCAAAGTTGACATTCCTAAATTAGTTAAAGGCAATGCAACAGTAGACAAAGTAAAAAAGACAAAAGTTCTGCACATGTGAAGACAAGTCTGCTTTTCAGAAAAGTGCAGAAAAGGTTATGTTGTCTTTTCAACAAGACTTCTCCTTTTTCATTCCGTCCAATGAAGATGTTTCTCTTAGATCCTCTAAGTGAGTATAAAAGGAAGCTTCTAAGGACAGAAAGAAGTGTGAAGAAAGCTAAGTGCTGAAACCAAGAGTGAACGTGCAAGTGTGATTTTCATGCATGCAAGCCTTCTGTGTAAACCAGTATCTGTGTGTCTAAGCTGTTTTACACAAGCTGTTCCCTTAAGTCTTGTAAACACAGTGAGTGCTTCTTAGTGAGTGTATTCATTGTATACTAGTTTGAGTTTGTCTTAGACTAGTGAACATACTGTTGTATCTGTCATCTCAGCTTGAACTATTCCGCATTCAAGCTTGTTTGTAATTAACAAATTGTTGATAATACATACAAACATTGAGAAAATAGTGTGTAGTTTGTAAATAGCTGTATTCACCCCCCCTCTACAGCTTAAAGCTATATACTTTGGGAACCTCTCGGGACCTACAACTGGTATCAGAGCAGTTTAGAGTGTGTGTCATTCTAGATCTCTCATTCTCCCAAGTTTCCATGGACAACAGTGCTGCAAATTCTTCTTACTATGACAATGGCTCTATGGGCAAACCTCCAAAATTTAATCATCAAAACTTCTCTGGTTGGAAGTGCAGAATGATGCTCTACTTAGAGAATCTGGATGTACAACTGCCAGAGATAGTGATGGAGGGTCCCTATGTGCCAACCTCTGTCACTACCATAACTCCAGCGGTTGAAGGAGCTGCTCCTGAAATCAGGACCTTTGAGAAAGCTAAAGCTCAATGGTCTGATGAAGACAAGAGACTGGTGGCTCTGGATGCAAAGGCCAGAAACAATCTGGTCATTTCTCTTCCTGATGATGTGTTCAAACAAGTTGAGAAAATGAAGACAGCAAAAGAAATGTGGGATACTTTGTGTACCGTCTATGATGGACCCACAATCACACTGGACAACAGGATCAACAATCTTGTTAGACAGTATGAACTTTTCTTTGCTAAACCAAAGGAGACTCTCACTGAAACCTACACCAGGTTTACTGCCTTAGTGAATGATCTCAAAGCTGTTGGGATCACTAAGGACAGTCTCACTCTGGTGAATAAATTTCTGGACATTCTACCTAAAGAGTGGAACTACTTTTCAACAATTCTAAGGAATTCAGGTACTATCAGAAGTATGGATCTAGTCAATCTGTATGGATCCTTACTGAATGATGAACAGTCAAGGCAACAAAAGAGAAATGCCTTGGATATGTCCAAAAGAGGTGCAGCCTTTGTGGCCAATGTGAGACAACCTGTAAATCAGGTGAGTGATGTGTTTACTCAACCTGATCAACAGGATGATGACAAGGAGGAAGAGTCAGGTGAAGAAGATAATGCAGATCTTGCTGAACAAGATGATGAGCAAATGATAGCCATGCTTGTCAAAAGGTTCAACAAGAAAAGGTTTGGAAGAAACATGCTGCAAGGAGGTTCAGGTGCTGGCAAAAAGAAGGCATTTGATAAATCCAAAGCTGAATGCTTCAAATGTGGCAAAACTGGCCATATTGCTGCTGACTGTGTGTCAAAAGCTGTTGGTCAGTCATCCAAACCATACAAGACAAACAAGGATGATGGTTATAGGGTTAAGTACCTTATGGCCATGGCTAAGCTGAGGAAGTTGGAAAACTCAGTGGGTTCCAACCGCCAAAAGGGACTCATGGCAGAGACTTGTGATTGGGAGGAATCTGATTCATCATCTGATGAAGAAGATAATCAATGTCTGATGGCCAACACTGATGTCCCATCAACAAGCAGCTTCAAACAAGATATGGCTGAAGCTGAAGCTTTCAGCAGCTTAGAGAACTGGAATCCTACTATGATGTATAAGGTACAAAATTTTATGGCTTACAGTTCTGAAGAAAAAGTTAAAATGTTTGAATATATGCTTGTTGATCTCAAAGCTGCTGTTGAGAAGCATGATGCTTTACTATCTGAAATCTCTAAGCTTAAAGCTGATCTTAAAACTAAATCCAGTAAACTGGACAGTTTCCATAAGTTGGAAACTGAGCTTGATGAGTTAAAACACATCAACTCTATTTTACTGGAAGAAAAGAGAGAAACAGATATAAAGCATGCTAAGCTTCAAAAGATAGTTGACTCTTGGTGCCAATCTGCACAAAAAGTCAGCCATTGTATAAGTCAACAGATTCCTGCACAAATCCAAGCCTATCTTGGAGGGGATCTTGACACAGCAGCTTCCATTGTTGAGATCAATAATCTGAAAGAAGATTTATCCACTCTTGGTGAACTTCCAAATACATTCATTCAAAATGTGAATGGTAAACTGATCTCAACAAATAGGTTTGTCAGACCTCAGAATACTGACAGCTTGTGTGAACTTAGCTCAAAAGCTGATGTTGGAATTTGTTCTCCATCAAATCAGCCTGCTAAGTGCTATGCTGGTTCACACAAGCAAAAGAAAGGAAGACATGTCCAAACTGAAGCTGTGGACACTAAACCTGTTGACAAAACAGTTTCTGAGTCCAAAGCTAATGGTAAAAAGCATGTTAATCCTTTTGATGCTAAACACTTTGAAAACAAGTTTTCAAAAGGTAAGCAGTCTGTTTTCAACAAGGGTAAGTCTCATGTTGAAAACAAAACTGCTGTGATTTCAAATAAGTTTTCAAATCATAGTAGTAAACTGGTTGTAAACAAGAACAAACTTTTTAAAACCAGACACAGTGAGTATGCTGATAGGCAGCATAAATCACAATCCAGTAGAGGCAAAGATAAAGCCATTGCTCAAACTGGAATAATTGGGAATAAGTTTCCCAAACCTGTGGAAGCTCAAAAGCCAATCAAGCTCCCTGTCTTTGATATCTGTCCTCCTAAAAGGAAGACAGAAGAGGCAGCCAAAGCTATGGCTATTGAACTTTCCACTCAAACTGTTGATTCAACAAGAAGTAATAAAACTGCTAAACCTGCTGAAAGAATCAACAAAAATAACTCAGAATGTGTTTCTGAAAGATCTTCTTCCAAAAATCCTAAAAAGAGAAAATGCTACAAATGTGGGAAGAAGACACATCTGGCCAAGGACTGTCCTGAATCTGAGGACATGAGGCCTGTTGACTCTGCTGTTTCCCTCACAGCTGTCACAAGTAGTGGTGGAAATGTCACAGTCACTGAGGATGGTATTCAAGCTGATACCATTCAAATAGGGAATATTAGTGTGGATATTTCAAGTCCATCAACAAATGTTGATGAAGTAGGAGAACTCACTCTGTGATGAGTTCCCCTAAAAATGACTAATAATTCTCTTATCACTCTGCAGAAAAACAACCTACCCAGGTTTTGTACTTGGACAGTGGCTGCTTTCAGGCAATGACAGGTTGTAAAGAATGCTTGATGTGAACCGGCTGAAAACCGGGCCAAAAGTCACTTTGGTGACAATGTCGGGATCCACTGAAGGATATGGAACTCTTAAAGCTGGTGCTGCAGTGTTCAAAAGAGTAGCCTATGTGATTGGGCTAAAGCATAACCTTGTCAGCATAAGTCAACTGTGTGATGCTGGCTACAAGGTTAACTTTGATGAGCACCTGGGTTACATATTGGATTCCCAAGGCAAAGTTGTGCTATGTGCTCAACGAAAGAAAGGTGTATATTTTGTGGATATGCATTCTGCTGACCCCACAACTGAAACCTGTTTTCTCACAAGAACAAATGCTGATCTAAACTGGCTATGGCATAGAAGACTGTCACATCTGAACTTCAAGAATATCAACAAACTCTGTAAGAAAGAGTTGGTGACAGGTTTGCCTTCTATGACTTTTGCTAAGGATAGATTATGCACAGCTTGTGAGAAAGGCAAGAAGAGGAAAACATCTTTTAAATCCAAACATAATTTC
>JAANYP010002534.1:43912-122236 GCA_020465985.1 Centrapalus pauciflorus
GCACTCACACTATTAGAAATAGCCATTCCTAATGCTTATCAACATCAGTTCAAAAAGTTTTATACTGCTCACTCTCTTTGGAATGCCTTAGAGAAGAGGTTTGCTGGTAACGCAAATCAAAAAGACCTCTTGAAACAGCAGTATGAAAACTTTTCTGGTGGCAAGAATGAAAACCTCACTCAAATCTTTGACAGGTTCAACAAACTGATAAGTGAACTGGAAAGTGCAAAGGTCAATCTGGATCAAGATGAAGTCAACAGAAAGTTTCTCAGATCTCTTGGAGAAGAATGGACAGTCTATGCTGCACAATGGAGAACAAAAGACACTCTTGATGAGATAGAATTGGATGATCTGTATAACAGTTTAAGAGTGTTTGAGACTGAGATTGATGCTAAATAGAAATCTTTTTCTTATAATCACAATACTGCTCTTCTATCTTCTGAAAAATCTAATAACTGTGATTCTTTCTCAGGTGGTGATGGCAACTCTGCTGAAGAGATGGATTTAAAGTGGCAACATGCAATGCTGACCATGAGGGCCAAAAGATTTCTGAAAAGAACTGGTAGGGCCAACTTTCAAGCCAAGACAGAAGGCAAACCATCTTTTGATAAATCAAAAGTGGAATGCTATAAATGCCATAAGCTTGGTCACTTTGCCAGAGAATGTAGATCTCAAGGTCAACAGCCATCAAGGACTTCACAGCCCATCCAAGCGTCATCATCAACAGCACTTGTCTCTCAAGAAGACAATGTGTTTGACTGGAGTGATCAGACAGAGGAAGAATTTCAAAATCAAGCACTTATGGCAGAAACATCAAATGTCTCCTCCACTGAACTACCATCTGAGGTAAATTCTAAGCTCTGCTCTCAATCATGCAAAAATATGGTTAAAAAGTACAGAGATCATAATGAGAGCATGTGCAAAACTCTAGCTAAGATGGAAGAAAGGAGATATGAATACATGCAAGCCATAGAAGATCTGGAAAAACAGATCAATGATTATAAGGACAATGAGATTCAAATGGGTTATGATAGAACCTATCATGAGTGGGAGAAAAAGGAGCTAAATAAGAAAATAGAATCTCTAAATAAAAAGGTAGAAGAGACTGAACAAAAGGTGTTTGAGGCTAATAAGAAGCTAGAATCTGTTAACATAGATCTAGGAAACTTCAAGTTAGCAAATCAAAAGCTAGAACACCTAATGGAAGTTCAATTCAAAGATAGAGTGAAATCTCAGGTCAATCCCAAAGAAGGAATAGGATATAAAGCTACTCCACCTCCATACAATAACAAGTACATTCATCCAATGAGTGAGGTTGCTGATAGACTTGTCAATGAACCACTAGATGAGTCTATGACTATTGTAAATCCTATCCTTGATAACAGTCCTGAATTAAAAGAAGATAAGAGTCAAAATAGAGACTGTGACACAAAGAGTGCACCCATAGAAGTCCAAGCTCCCAGTAAGAAAGGAAAAGAGAAGATGAGTGTATGCAATGCTACTCCACAAGTTTCTGTACATTCTAACTGTAACACTGCATTTTCATCAAAAGGAACTAAAAGAGGTAAAACTGTTTCTATCTGCACATGCCAAAAGCATGGTGTTCAAAAGTTTCCTAAACAACAGCAGGTAAGAGGAAACCAGAGAAACAAGAACAAGAAATTGACAGAAAAGTCTGGTGTTCCAATTCAAACTGTCAAAAGATGCTTTCACTGTGGAAGGAAGAATCACTTAGCCAAGGATTGTTTTTACAAACCAGCTGTTGCAAAACAGACTGTGCATCACACAAAATCAAATCCTAATCAGGAAGAGCACTCAAAAGTGAAACCTTCCACAGCAGCTCCAAAGAAAACAGTTGATCACAGATTCTCAAAAGTTAATAAAAAACAGTCCACACATCAAAAACAAGTTTTGGCAAAGCCTAAATCAAGTTTTAAACAAATGTGGTGTGTCGAGGACAAATCTGTTGCTCAAACTGCTAATGCAAAAGATCAGACTGCTAAGTCAAAATCTGATGCTGTTAGTGCAAAAACTGAAACTGTTAGCACTACAAACACAGCTCAAGCTGCTGGGCATCAATCTGGAGCTGCTAGTGAATTATCTGAGACTGTCAGAAGAAAAGATGATCAAAATAGTTGGATACCTCATATTATCACTAAATACTCTCCAAAGACTTCATCAGTTGATCTCACTAAATATAAGAAGTCAAAAACAGTTTTTAGTTATGTCAATGTACAAGGCCAACCCAAAACCAATTTGGTTTGGGTTTACTCCACTACTAACTAAGCTGTTATTTGTGCAGGGCAACCACAGGTCTCCTCATAGATCAAGATGGCATCTGGACAGTGGATGCTCTAGGCGCATGACAGGCAATTCTGAATGCTTGTCAAATTTCAAAGGTTTTGATGGAGGTTTTGTTGCATTTGGAGGCAACTCAAAGGGAGGTAAGGTTACAGGTAAAGGTACTGTTAATGCAGGCAACATGACATTCCATGATGTTCTGTATGTGGAACAGCTTAAGTACAATTTATTGAGTGTCTCTCAAATCTGTGACAAACAAAACATTGTTCTGTTCACAGATTCTGAGTGCATTGTTCTTTCAAAGGATTTCAAAGTTCCTGAAAATCTTGTTTTACTTAGAACACCAAGAAAGGACAATGTTTACTGCCTGGACACAGATCTTTTACCTAAGTCAAATACTTTAAACTGTTTAATATCCAGAGCATCATCAAATGAGTCTGCTCTTTGGCATAGAAGGATGTGTCACATGAACTTCAAGTCCATGAATGCTTTAGTTAAAAAGAATCTGGTAAGAGGATTACCACAAAAGGAGTTCATTTGTGATGATCATTGTGTAGCATGTCTTAAAGGTAAGCAACACAAAACTTCTCATAAGACCAAAGAAGTAAATTCAATTTCATCTGTTCTTCAGTTGCTACATATGGATCTATTTGGTCCAACATCTGTTTTGAGTTTGAATAAAAGGGCATACTGTTTAGTCATTGTTGATGATTTCACCAGATTTACTTGGGTATACTTTCTTAGGTCCAAAGATGAAACTGCTGAGCTAGTTAAGTCTTTTGTCCTTAAGATAGAAAACCAATCCAATTCCAAAGTTAAGGTGATAAGATCAGACAATGGAACTGAATTTAAAAATCACATTCTAAACAGTTTTTGTGAGTCCAAAGGCATTGCTAGACAATATAGTGCACCAAGAACACCACAGCAAAATGGTGTAGCTGAAAGAAAGAACAGAACATTAATTGAGGCTGTTAGAACAATGCTAGCTGATTCAAATCTGCCAATGACTTTCTGGGTAGAAGCTGTTAATACAGCCTGTTATGTTCTAAATAGGGTTCAAGTAGTTCAATCACAAGGGAAAACTCCTTATGAGTTATTCCATAACAGAAGTCCCCTGATAGCTTTCTTCAAGCCCTTTGGATGCCCATGTACTATCCTTCACACTAAGACTCACTTAGGGAAGTTTGAAAGTAAGGCAGAAGAAGGATTCTTTGTAGGATACTCAACTCAAAGCAAAGCCAATATAGTATACAACAGTGTGTCTAAAATAATTGAAGAAAGTGCCAATGTTGAGTTTAATGAAAATACTGCTAATATCAAAGGCACTGGTCCTGATTGGTTGTTTGATTTAGATTCACTAACAAATTCTCTGAGCTTTGTTGAGTACACTGCAGAAGCTGATGCATACAGGGTTGAAGCTGCTAACACGAATTCTCATGCTGCCAATACAATTTCTCATGCTGTTGGCACAAAGTTTCAGACTGCTGCAGATTCAACAAGTTGGGATGATTTCACCACTCTACCACTTCTGTCATGTGATCCTCCAGGGGTCCTGAATGCTCCACTTAATGCAAATCCAGACACTGAAGTGCCATTCCCAAGTCCTGACAGTACAGCTCCAACACAAAAGGAAACAGTCCCAGTTTCTAGGCTAGCAGTCCCAACAGCTTCTCAAGCTGTTTGCCTAGAAACTCAAGCTGTTCCTGAAACTGAACCATTCACTGGTTCTGATGGAGATGATACAAACCTTGGAACTTCTTTTCAAACAGAGAGAGAGCCCACACTAAGAGTTCACAAGTATCACCCTCTCAATCAAATACTGGGTGATCCAAGCACTCCTGTTCAAACAAGGAAAATGGTTCACAATGAGACTGCTGCTGCTGAACAAGCAGTTTCTGAATTCAGTCTAGCTGCTTTTGAACATGCCTGTTTTATGTCTCAACTAGAACCCAAAAAGGCATCAGAAGCACTAAAAGATTCATCCTGGATTGAAGCCATGCAAGAAGAGCTTTTACAGTTCAAAATTCAGAATGTATGGACTCTGGTGGATCTTCCTAAAGGAAAAAGAGCAATAGGTACAAGATGGGTGTTCAGAAACAAGAAGGATGAGAGAGGGATAGTCATCAAGAACAAAGCAAGACTAGTAGCACAAGGGTACACTCAAGAAGAGGGAATAGATTATGATGATGTCTTTGCTCCAGTAGCAAGAATTGAAGCCATCAGACTATTTCTAGCATATGCAAGTTTCAAAGGATTTAAAGTGTATCAAATGGATGTTAAGTCTGCTTTCCTGTATGGGACAATTGAAGAGGAAGTATATGTGTGTCAACCTCCTGGTTTTGAAGACTACAAGTATCCAGACAGGGTGTACAAGCTAGACAAAGCTCTCTATGGTCTTCACCAAGCCCCCAGAGCATGGTATGACACACTGTCATCATATCTTCTACAAAATGGATTCAAGAGAGGCACTCTGGACAAAACACTCTTCACTAAATCCATCAAAGCTGAGATTCTACTTGTCCAAATCTATGTTGATGACATCATCTTTGGCTCAACTAATGATAGTTTGTGCAAAGAATTTGAGGCCCTAATGCACAAAAAGTTTCAAATGAGTTCAATGGGGGAACTCACATTCTTTCTAGGGCTGCAGGTTAAACAGAAGCCTACTGGTCTATTCATAAGTCAATCAAAGTATGTCAAAGACATATTGGAAAAGTTTGGCTATCAAGACACAAAGGTTGCAAGCACTCCAATGGATCCTCATAAACAGCTCCATACAGACAAAGATGGCATAGATGTGGATATTCATCTATACAGATCCCTTATAGGATCTCTCATGTATCTAACATCTTCAAGACCTGATATTATGTTTGCTGTCTGTGTGTGTGCTAGGTTTCAATGCTCTCCAAAGGATTCTCACTTGGTTGCTGTTAAGAGAATCTTTAGATATCTTAAAGGCCAACCACATTTAGGTCTATGGTATCCTAAAGACTCTCCTTTTGAACTAACTGCTTATTCTGACAGTGACTATGGTGGATGCAACATTGACAGAAAATCCACAACTGGTGGATGTCAATACTTAGGAGCAAGACTGGTCTCTTGGCAATGCAAAAAGCAAACAACTGTCTCCACATCATCCACTGAAGCAGAATACGTAGCAGCTGCAAGCTGCTGCTCCCAGGTAATGTGGATTCAAAATCAGCTAAGAGACTATGGTATGAATTTCTTATCCACTCCTATTTATATTGACAATTCAAGTGCAATTAGCATTGTGCAAAACCCAGTGAAATTCCCAAAAACCAAGCATATAGAAATCAGGTTTCACTTCATCAGAGATTGTAATGAAAAGAAGTTAATCCAAGTTACCAAAATACATACAGATGATCAGCTAGCTGATCTATTTACAAAACCTTTTGATGTGGGAAGGTTCACTTTCCTAATATCAAATATTGGTATGGTAAACATGGATTAATTGGTTTTCATTATTATCGACTCAGTATGCTAATTTAAGGGGGAGACACTGTTCCATTGAAAAGTTGCACAATTTTACACTAACAGCATGAGTATTTTCTCATGCTGCTAGTTCATTTTCTCGGACTGCTAGTTATTTTCACTTGATCTGTCAAAGTGTGCAGGGTATTTGGGTAATCTTCAAAATGTGTGCGCGGGACCCAACCTTTCAAAACCTTTAAAGGTCCCGGTTTCGTTCAGTTGTAACTACCAGTTACATATTCTTCTTTCCACGGCCTTCTGCTTTCTCTCTGAACGAATCACACATTCTTCTTTCAAACCCTAAAACCATCGTTTGTTCATCCATGGAGTTCGTAAAAGAACACAACTGCCTCCCATACACTCTGAAACACGCTGAACTCCAACCGTTCCATGCAATGATGGATTTCCTCAGGCACTCCCATATCCATCATGCACTATCCATAAACCCTACTATATACATCTCCCATATAGATCAGTTTTGGAACCATGCATCTGTTCAAACCATCAATGGAGTGCCTACCCTCCTTTCCAAGATTGATGGAACTGATATCCATATCACTGAGGAATCCATCCGACATCACTTGCATCTTCAAGATGCCACAGGTATAACTGACCTAACTCTTGATGATTTACATACAGGTCTTTTTAATATCGGTTATAGGGGTCCTGCTGATTCTTTTACTTTCTTAAAAGCCCATTTCTCTCCTAAATGGAAATTTCTTGTACATATCATTCAGCAGTGCATAAGCCCCAAAAGAACTGGTTGGTCTGAATTTTCATCTAACATTGCCACTGCCTTAGTGTGCTTTTCCACAGGCCAACGGTTCAATTTTTCCAACATGATTTTTCAGGGGATGTTAAGGCATCATTCCCTAAAGAGTGGGAAATTTTTGATGTATCCTAGATTTTTAGCAGAAATCATTGCACACACCTGCACATCTTCTCATACACATAAAAGGATACATGTTTCCCACAGGCACTCACTATCCTCTATTAAGAGACTTTTGAAACATAGTGCCAACTTTTTGAGTGTTGATGTTCCATTGCCTTCTGCAATGATGAACATTATTCCACAACACAGAGGAGAGGGTCCTGAGCAGGCTCAGCCTATCATCACTGCTACACCCCCAGGACCCCAACCCCCTCCTCCCGATACACAAACTCCCTCTGATCCTTTTGTACAGCCCACACGCCCACTCAGATACTTATACAAAAGAAAAAGGGGACCAGGAGCTCCTTCCTCCTCCTCCCATCAGCAAGAGCCATATATCCCTGTGCAGGAGGATACTCCTGCACAGAATATCCAAAGGGAACCAGTTGAGGACACTCCCATTCTCTCTCAGGAGGTGAACATCTCTTCAGAGATGGTTCATATGGGTTCTGTGGCTGGCACTACTGATGTCTCTGCACAAGAGGCACAGGACAGTGCCAACATAGCTAAGACCACGCCCATGGCAACAGCAAGTGTGCAAACACAAGCTGGAAGTCCCCAGAACCATGAAAAGAGGGGCCCAGAAGTTTCTACCTCTGGTCTTAATGTCAGTGATAGATCACAAGCACCTCAGGTGTTCTCTGATCTTGAGGCTAGTCTGCAACAAATGCTCTTAACGGATCCCAGACTCAAACCTGTTGTAGCTATGTTGGACCATCAAATGTCCATCATTGCTGCAAAGGGGGCTTAAATTTTTGCTCTCAAGCAGGCAGATGCTGCTCAAAATAAGCGAATGGATTATCTTCACAGAGGCTTCACACTCTGTGGAAATAAAATTATGAAGTTAGAGCAGATGATTCAAACCCAAGGGGCAAAGGTTGTGGTTTCTTCTGACCAAACCAATGCTTCCAAAAAGGGGGAGAATCAGGAGGTTCCCACATCAGTCCAAGCAGCTCCAACAACAACAGTCCAAGCAGCACCAACAGTTCCAGTTTCTAGGCTAGCAGTCCCAACAGCTTCTCAAGCTGTTAGCCTAGAAACTCAAGCTGTTCCTTCAAAAGCCACTGGAGTTGTGATCAGAGAAGGAATTCAAGCTCCATCAAGCACAGTCCAAGCTACAACATCTGCTACAAAAGACAAGGGCAAGGGCATTCTCATTGAGTCTCCAAAGCATAAATTTTCCTCAAAAGAAGCCCAAATTGCCTTTGATGCTGAAGTTGCCAGAAGAATAGCAGAAGAACAAGACAAAGAATTAGAGCAGCAAGCCCAAACCCCAATGGATGATGATGAGACTTTAGGTGATTACTTAAAGGGGTTTGTGGTCAAGCAAGGAGCAAGGAAAAGAAAGATGCCAACAGGGCACTCCAAGGCTGAGCATAGAAGATTTCTTATCAATTTTTCCTTTGCAGCAGGTATTCCAAAGAAAATGGCTCAGTCCATGTCTACTGAAAGGCTGCAGGTGATTCATGATAAGGAGATGGACAAAAGACAGAGAACAACAGTCTCTCCAGAAGCTCAACCATCCCAAGAAGTCCAACCAACAACCCAATCAGTCCAAACTGAAGCTGGTGCCAGTGCACCTACTCCCACTGATCAAGTAGTTGTCCCTATTCCTTCATCGGTTAAGAGAGTGCTCTTTAAGCAACAACTACAAAAGGCTATGGAGATAGAGAAGCTGATTGATCAGCATGATTTTACAAAGCCTCAAATTAACTACTGGTTTTCTAAGTCACTGGATGACCGTGACTTGAGAATAAAGTTTGTAATCAGAAGAGAGTCCGGACCTGAAGAAGAGTATGACACTTTTTGGCAGATAGTACAGAACCTGACCAGAGATGAATTGATAAAGATGTACAATATAGGGTCAGTTACACAAGTAAGGTCTGCTCTTCCACAAGTCAAGCAACTCATCAAAGATCTAAGTACAGTGGTTGATTCTGAGTTTGCAAGACAAGAGATAGAAGATGCTGAAAAGAAAGGGAAAAAGATCAAGCAGATTGATCTGTTTGTCAAATCAAAGACATTCAGAATCAAATTCACAGATGGGTCTGGTATTTTCTTCAATCTTGAGTATTTCAATTTTTCAAAAGATATGCTGCTGCAAATAAAATCAGCTAGAATATCTTGTGATAAAGAAGAGATGAAGAGAGAATTTTTGAAGGCTATAGATCATAAGCTTGCACAGTTGTGAGTTTTTGAAAGCCTTGGTTTGTAAATAACAGTTTACTTATTTATTTCCATGTTTTTATAGAACTTAAAGTCTTGTAAAGAATTTAAGTTAGGGGGAGATTGTTGGGAAATAGTTTAAGTACATTCAAGCTGTTAGTTTAGACTTCTCAGACTGTTAGTAGATTTTACATGTAAATACAAAGTTCATGCTGCTAGTTGAAGAAACTCGAGCTGCCAGTGTAAAAGTTCAAGCTGCCAGAGCAAAACAACTCAAGCTGCTCAGTTCATGCTGTCAAGAGATTCAAGCTGCTCAACAGTTTCAGAAACAGAAAGTGCTGATTTTCAGGAAACGATATCTACATGAAGATTCCAGCATATCTACTATCAGAGAAGTCATAGTTCGTCAAGGAAACATATCAAGAAGCAACATAAATACATAGAATAGGTCATTCTATTGTAGAGGAGTTTCTGCATATTTTGAGTCTGTAATTGCTTTGTTGATTAAGTTTTCTTAAGCCTCTAAGGTTGTAAAACCCTAAGAACAGTCTGTGTTCTTCGTCTAATCAAACAGATTAGAGGTGATTGTAATTGATGAATTCAGCAATACAAACAGTCTTGATTAATTCCTGTGTGTTTATTTATTATTGATTCTGAATGTTTTTGTTAAAATAATTAAGTGTTATTCCGCAAACTTCTTGATTAAACTTTGATTCAAAGCAAGATTATTGATTTATACTCTGATAAATTCAAATCAGTTAGTCTTGGTAATTCATATTTTAGATCCTGTCACCAATCAAGACAAAATAGAACCCTTTCCACATACTTTTAAGTGGACAAGAAATCACCCAATTAGAAAACATTATTGGTGATCCATCCGCGTCAGTCCAAACCCGAAGGGAAACCATAAATGAATGTTTGTTTTCAAATTTTTTAAGTAAAATAGAGCCCAAGAATGTAAAAGAAGCACTTCTGGACGCTAATTGGATTGTGGCGATGCAAGAAGAACTGAACCAGTTTGAACAGTTAAAGGTCTGGAGACTTGTTGAGCGCCCAAAAGACAAATCCATTATAGGCACGAAATGGATCTTTAAAAACAAGAAAGACAAACATGGAGTAATCTTTCGGAATAAAGCTCGTCTCGTTGCCAAAGGATACAACGAAGAAGAAGGGATTGACTACGATGAAACGTTTGCACCAGTTGCACGAATCGAAGCGATTAGAATGTTTTTAGCTTTTGCCGCTCATAAAAACTTTACAGTTTATCAAATGGATGTTAAAACTGTGTTTTTAAACGGGGAACTAATAGATGAAGTATATACATATCAGCCAGAAGGTTTTACTGATCCTTCGAGACCTGATCATGTATATATTTTAGATAAGTCACTGTATGGCCTTAAACAAGCACCGCGTGCTTGGTATGATGCACTTTCAACATATCTGTTGAAATGTGGATTTACAAAAGGTGCAGTTGACACAACCCTGTTTATAAAACGTCAGGGGCCGGATATCATAGTTATACAAATATATGTAGACGACATAATATTTGGGTCTACAAATCCAGAATTTTGTAAGAAATTCGCATTTTTAATGTCCCAAAAATTCGAAATGAGCATGATGGGCGAAATAAATTTTTTCTTAGGATTACAAGTAAAACAATTAGCTGATGGTATTTTTATCAATCAGTCAAAATATATACAAGACATGTTAAAGAAATTTAACATGGTCAACAGTACTCCTATGAAAACTCCCATGGCTCCGGATTCAAAGTCAAAACTCGATGAGGACATCTCAGGAAAACCTGTAGATGTGACTCATTATCGAGGTATAATTGGGTCATTAATGTACTTAACAGCTAGTAGACCAGATATTATGTTTGCTACATGAGTCTGTGCAAGATATCAGGCAAATCCTAAAGAATCACACTTAACAGCTGCGAAACGAATTTTAAGATATCTCAAATGAACTCCAAATCTTGGTTTGTGGTATCCTAGAGAATCTTCATTTAATCTAACTGCTTTTTCTGACGCTGATGACGCAGGTGATAAGATGGACAGAAAGAGTACGTCTGGAGCAGTACAGTTCTTAGGTGACAAACCCGTATGCTGGTCATCCAAGAAACAACATTGCATCTCATTGTCTACAGCTGAAGTAGAGTATGTTGCTGTATCTTCCTGCTGTTCTCAGGTGTTGCGGATGAAGATTCAACTGCGCGATTACGGGTTTACACCAAAGAAAATACCAATCTACTGTGATTCTCAGAGCGCAATAGCTATTGCATAAAATCCGGTGCAACATTCAAAAACAAAACACATTGACATTCGGTATCATTTTATAAAAGATCATGTAGAAAATGGAAATATAGAATTATATTTTGTGCCTACTGAATATCAACTAGCTGATTTGTTTACCAAAGCGTTAGATGAAAAACGATTTAATTTTTTGGTATACAAATTAGGTATGTTGAATCGTTAACATTTAATAATTCAGTAGTTTCAATTTATAATTTTAAAATTTTCATTTTTTTATTGATTTTTATCTGATGTTAAATTCTTGAATCATAAAAGTTTATATTCTTTGGAATTTAACAAGATCTGGATTGTCATGTGTAGGGGGAGCAGAAAAATAAATTTATTTTATTTTGAGTAAATCTGATAAAATTTTATTAGGTATTTTGTAGGGGGAGCTCAACTGAGAAATACAATACATATTTGAGGGGGAGCAACATTCAGAAATAAAAGGGGGAGTATTTTATTTTTTTGTGTTAATTTTTTGTTATGCGTATTTTTAATTTTTTTTTTTAAAATTTTCTTGTTTTATTTTTGTTTTCTTTTGTTTGAAATTGTTGATTGTGTTTAAATCTGTTTTTGATTTTTTTTAATTTTTTATCAGGAATTTTTTTTATTTGTTTTGTTTGTTTTTTTATTTTGTTCAAAATTTTTTGAAAAGATATTAAGTGGGTTTGATTTGTTTTGGATGATGGGCCGGATAAATTTCAAATTACAATGGGCCGGATAATTCGACTATAAATTTGAATTTTCAAATTCAAATTCACTTTTTCGGATATTTCCTATTCATCATCTTCTCCAAAAACCTTTCTTCACCTTTAAGAAACCATAAACCCACAAACATCATCAACGGACTAAAGATATCTTTTCATCAGATTGTGAGTAAAAGTTTTTTTTTAGTTGTTTCTTGTATTTGTTAAGAGTTCATTTCAGTATTGGGATATATGTGTTCGTATATTTTACGTATTTGTATATTAAAGGTGTTTAGAATTAGTTGTTCATAAATCGGAAATTAAATGTGTGGGAACTTTTGGTTTATGAATGTGAACATGAATCTGAAATTTCATGGTTCAAATCTAACCACACAAACAGAAAGTTCGATTTTAGTTTCAGAAAGTTCGTGTTCTTCATGATTCTGAAATTTGAATTTTTCACAACTTCAATTTTGTTTTTGTTCAAAGTTCAGTAAATCAAATGTGTTTAAAATTGAATTTCGAGTGGGACACAAGTGTTTATTCAATAAAAAGGTCCATGAAATTGATTTTTGATAAATCAGTGGAAATATACTTGAAAAATAATTTCAAGAAAAGTTTCTCGATTATAGCTATACTCGAGAAAAGTCCAAGAGTCATTCGAGTTGCTTTCAATGATATTCGAGAAAGGTCTTAGTTCATTCGAGTTGATTCATATGATAATCGAGAAAGTTTCTGTGTCTCTCGAGTTGACTAAGGGTTTATTCGAGAAACTTATGTGTATCATGCGAGTTGACCAAGTTTGTTGTACTTAGAAAATTTTCAGAACTTAAGACTCGATTGATACATTGTCCGAGAACATTTATAATTTATTCGAGTTTAATACTTGTTTCATTCGAGTTTAACAAGTATTTCATTCGACTTGGTCATATGTTGAATTCGAGAAAATTTCTTATTCATTCGAGTTGGACTACTAGAACATACGAGAACACTTAGACTTATTCGAGAATCTTCATTTTTATTCGAGTTTGGTACTTGTTCCATTTGAGTTGATACATAGACTAAGTCGAGTTGTTTCATGTGTCATCCGAGATTAATCAAGAGTCATTCGAGAAAGTTGTAGTTTCATTCGAGTTTTAAAAGAAGATTTTTTAAGTGTTGAATTTTTAATGTTTTAAGAAAAATGTCACCTTTTTTTAAGAAATTGTTATAAATTTGTGTTTTTCTAACATTGGTCTCTAAACGATTGACTCTGGAGTCCTCTCAATAATAGTCTATTATTGTCTGGAATCCCGATGCCTTAAACAAAAAATCACAACTTTTTACAATTTCTGATGAAATGTTACAATTTTCTATATTTGAAGGATTGTCATTTGTATACCTGGTCTGGCTAACATTATTTTTTATTTGTTCACAGGTGTTCAAATGGCATCTCCAGTGCAGTCTCAAAATTCCAATTCCTCTGACTCCCATTCATCATCCAATCATACTTTAGTATCCACACCTGTTCGCTCAACTTCTGTCGCCCGTCCCTCACAATCAAATATCATTCCAGATAACCAATTGGTTAAACCTAAACATTGCCTACCTTTTAGAGATAATAACCATGGATATCAAGGTTATTAAAGTCAGTCATCCTATCATAGTTGACATCCTCAAAGGCCATCCATTAGGTTATCTGACTCAATATAAACCTTCTATCCCACACGTATACCTACAACAATTTTGGCACACAGCCAAATTTGTTATTGCTGACGGCAATCACCATTTCAAAGTAACAATAGACCAATTCAAAACCAAAATCACTCTAGCCAGACTTCGTCACAATCTATTTCTTCTAAGACGTATAGACACAGTTAACTTTCCAGATTTGGCTGATTTTGAAGATTTTGTGTCGGATGAGGAGCTGCTTCATGATCTGATTTGCCTGGGCTACTCAAAGCCACTACCAAAGAGCTCCAAATTCCATAGGAATGGCTTGAATGGGGAATGGTACACACTATTTGGAATTATCAATAGGTGTATGACGTATAAGCACACAGGCATCGACAGATGCAGCATTCATTGTTTAAGGATTTTTCATGGAATCGCGTTTAACAAGCATTATGATTATGCTCAGTGCATCTGGGAGGACTTAAAGGAGATTGTTCTTGCAAAAACTACAAATAGAGCAAGAAAATTTGTTTCGCTCCAGAGGTTTATCCAAATTCTTATCCGAGGAATTCTTCGAGCGAATGAAAATATTCCGAAGCGAGCCAATTCACAGCGATGTCCAGATTATGTGATGATGAGCTTACACGAAGTGACGGATTCTCCAAATGCAAATATTATGCCAATCCCGAAGTTGTTGTTAAAATATGCGGATCAAGAGAGTGAGCATGTGAGATTATATAGGATAGATCATGCTCCAATAGAGACCCAAGAGCTGGGATCTCTTACCCAAGGAGCTTTAGGACTAGAGGAACCTCAGCAAGGGGAAGTTCAGGGTGCCCAACCTGTGAGTGAGGGAGATGATGTTGTAAGGGGAGGTGAGGAAGAGGCGGAGAAATCTGATTCCGAGAGAACTTTGTCGGATATCCAAGAAGAAGAAGATGAAGGAGATGATAATGATGATGATGATGATGGGGGTGATCATCATGAGGGAGGAAGTATGATGATAGATATAGTAAGCATTGCTGAAGAGAGTGTGAGGGATACCGTACACCTAGAAAGCCGGGGTATAACCATATCTGCTGTTAGCTATCCTATGAGAGTTAGCATTGAAGAAGTCAGTATCCCATGACGACTGCACACCCAACCATCCACTCAGTCTCCTCTCAACAGGAGATTGTTTCAATAGAACACCGGGATGAACCTTATAGTCTATCCAAGAGTCATTTGGACTTGATGGATATTGAAACAAGTACACAGCTGCCCGAGTGTACGACATCAATTCAATCACTGAGTATAGATCCTATATAGTCTAGGACACTCGAGTCAACTTCATTTGTTGAAGTTAGTGTGGTTGAACTTCGTGTTCCCACTGGAACATCCTCAGCAACGGAAGCATTTGTTGCTCCGTCGCTTGAAGAGGGTGGAAGTCTAGTCAGAGGAACTACACTGCCAACTCTGAGTACTGGCCACACAGACGTACCATTTACAAGTTCGACTGTTGTGACAACTGGAAGTCTACGTGACCCAGTGGTGACTTTATCCCCGTTTGTAACTGAATCAACATTAAATCAAGCATTGAATGAAGCTGTTGCTGGGGTGAACATGCATGTATCTGCTCAGTTATCTAAGGTAATGGCACAGATGTCAAATATTCACAAGTTCTTAAAGGGTAAATCTGTTGCAGAGGAATCAATGAAGCAATCTGAATCTAATCAAGCTATTAATGAATTGAAATAAGAGTTGAAAGATTTTGTGTTCGAACAATTTGATGAAATAGGAGAGAGGATGATCAATTTGGAAAGCACTGTAATAACTGCCTTGGGAAATCTATCAGAGAGAGTTGCGGCAGTTGAAGAGACATGTAAAGCTTAAGCTTCCTCATCCAAACGTAAACATGATGAGCATGATGAGGACTCCGATGATGCTCCTCATGAGGGGGAGAAGAGGAGAAAGCTTGATGAAACTACACCTGGGGTCTTGATTATCACATACCCAGAGAAAGAAACTGAAGTTAAAGAGAGAGGGGCCGGGGGCTCAAAAGAATCGGCTGGTGAACAAAGTGAGCTGGGATTGATTCTTCATGAAGATGTTCCAGTTCCTTTGAGCATTCAGTCTGATATTTACAATTTTGTAGAATATATTGATTCCGATGAAGATGTGCAAGTTAAGCATCTTGAGTTGAGTATCCAAGTAGCAGAAGAAGAGAGAGAAGAATACATTGAAGTTTCTGAAGACGATGATGTAATTACTTTAACTGATACTGAGTTTAGAGCTGAAAGGATTGAAGAAGAGGAAGGTTTAGTTCAGGAAATCTTGAAAGATACTGAATCGACACCAACGGTTGAAAAGCCTGAGGTGGTTATTCAAGTTAAGGAAGAAATTGAAGAGTTTCCAGTTGAAAACGTGATTGTTCAAGAAAAGGTTGAATTGAATGAGGTTGTGGTGATGGAAAGGTTCTTCAATGAATACGTGCTTGCTGATGAGTCTCAAAAACAACATAGACGCAGATTTGAAGCACAACAAGTAGTTCAGAGGGAAATTCAAGACATGCTGACACTGTTGAACAAAGATGAGATCAGCAAAAAGAAAGTAAAGAAACTTGAGCTTCCAGAGAATAGATCGGCAGAGTTTATCAGAAAAAGGAACAAGATGCCATACATCGAAGATATTCTTGAAAAACGAATATTTTGCAAGAAACAAGCACCATGTTCTTTTCTCAAGCTATTTAGGGTTTTAGAGCCGAATATGCCAAATCTCGTCAACTATGCCAGTTTTCTAAGAAATAAGACTCAAGAAGTTGAGAAAGTTAAGAGTGAGTTCAGGATAGTTGATCTGGTGAAAACTGAAAAGGACAGATTTGTTAAGATCCTCTATCCAACATTCACTGTTACTAGAGCCGATGGAAACACCTATAAGTTCACAGAAGCAGATATGTTCAATATGCACATGGTCGACATTGAAGATCTATTTGATGAGTTGTGCAGAAACAAAAGAAATGAACACTGCAGATTTGCACTTAAGACACTTTTTCACTTCATGCATACCAAGTTGGTATTGATGTCAGTGCATGATCTTCAGATAGGTGTTGAACGTGGTATGAGGAAGATAAACATGACAGCTCCTCACAGAGATATCAAGTTTGCTGGAGAGTTGAAAGAATTCCAAGTTATCATGGTAAAGCATCCAGCAGTTGTACAGAGATAAAAATAAGAAGTTAAGAGCTATGAGAAGTGTAGAGTTGAACAAATTTTCAGATGGAACTCTGAACAAAGTTTTGAATGGTTTAAAAGGAAAGCTTGCAGCTGATAAGAAAAGAAAGACGAAGAAAGGAGCTCTATCTGTAAATGACCGAAGACTCATGGTTGAGTTCATTTCAAAGATTGAATGGAGGCTCTCTGATCGTAAAAGCATTAGAAGATTTGACAAAAGCTAGGTTTATCAATTTAAAGACTTTGGTTATTCCTTCAAAGGGGGAGAATGTTAGATTGTATTTTAGTTGTTGGAAAAAAAGTCTAGGGGTTGTTTTGTATTTCATTAATAGTTGTCAAGTATGTATATAAATAGTATGTTTGACTTTCTATAGAAATATAGATCAGACATTTTGCACTTTTGTACGGAAGATTAGCAGTTACTAATTCTGCAATTATTCTCTCAAGCTTTTGTAATCGACATTCTCAGATATTTAATCATTCGGTTAGTAGTTTGATTAATGAATTGTTATTGTTCTTGATTTGTTGTTTGATTGATCTGAAACTATAATTCACAGGTATGTCTAATATTCTAATGCGCACATGACCCATCTATTTGTTAAAAATTTACTTTATGGGTTTTCATATGCATCAACATGAATATGTACAATTTTCTTATTGGGATAATTGCACAAATAACTTTTAACTTCTCAGTTTTTAGTGATTAAAACCACAAACTATTTTTCGTTATATAGAAAACCCCGAACTAACTAAAAAACAGTAAATCAATGTTTTATCAATGGGTAACCGGTTGAAACCGGTTATTACTCCTACGTGGACCGGTAAATAACTTACGTGGAATAAATTTTATTCGTTGAAACCGGTTGTCATGTATTACACATCATTTAAAGTCGCGTGGATGAGGTAATCCCACTTAAAAAATACAATTAAAATTTATCAACGGGGGTTTAAATGATGTGTAATATTTGGCAACCGGTTTCAACAACTAAAATTTATTCCACGTAGGATTAATAACCGATTTCAACCGGTTATCCATTGATAAAACCTTGATTTACTGATTCTTGTTTTATATGCAACGAAAAATAGTTTGGGGTTTTAATTACAAAAAACTGACAAGTTGAGGGTATTTTACGCAATTATCCCTTTCTTATTTGTAATTGATCGAATTTTATTTTAAATCATTTTAGAACCGCACAATTCTGGACAAATTTTAGAATTTTATAATGTATGTATAATTAGAACACATATGAGATTGTCATAGTGCATAATAATTAAATGTTGATAAAAAAAAGTGATGAAATTTAATTAAAGCAGTCAATAAATGTTGATAAACAAATTTATTTGTTATTAATAAGTATTACCAAATATGTACTCCCCCGTCTCATTTTAAATGTGTTATTCAACAATTAATCAATCAAAATTAATTTCAACCAATAAGAACAAGATTAAGATCAAAAACTGACCGAATGATTTGATTCAACAATGAGAATTACAATGTGAAGCACTGAACCCTAGAGAAATGTTCATACAATACAAAATGAATTCTTTGCAATATTAGTACAACTCGTACCACAACAGCACCAAATACTTCTATTTATATACACACTCAAACTATTAAGAAATGACAAAATAAACCCTAGACTTTTTACATTCATCAACATTATTAATTCCGAACAATCTCCTCCTTTGATGAATGATAATTAGTCTTTAGTCTTTTAGCCCCAGTTTCATCTCGAATCATCTTATGCTTTTTTTGTTCATTAGTCTTGATTCAATATTTGCAATAAACTCCACCATCATTTTTGTATCATTTGGACTAAGACCACCTTTCTTTGTTTTTCTCTTTGAATCAGCAGCAAGCTTTCCTTTTAGTCCAGTCATCACATTCTGTAAAGTACCATCATTTAACTCAACCATCCTCATAGCTCTTTTCTTTTGGTCTTTGTCTTTGTTAATAACCACTGGATGCTTAGCCATAACAACTTGAAATTCTTTCAAATTTTCTGTATACTTAATGAATCTGTTAGGCGTTGTGATATTAATTCTTCTCATTCCTCGCTCAACTCCAATTTGAAGATCTTGAACTGACATAAGTACAAGCTTTGTATGCATGAAGTGAAATAAAGACTTGAGTGCAAATCTGCAATAATCTTCTATCTTGTTACGACACAACTCATCAAAAAGGTCTTCTACGTCCACCAAATTAAGATTAAACAAGTCTGCTTCGCTGAAAACATTAGTGTTACCGTCAGCTCTAGTCACAGTGAAAGTGGGATAGAAGATATTCACAAAACGATCTTTTTCAATCTTCACCAGATCAACTATCCTAAATTCACTTCTGACATTTTCAATCCTCCGAGTCTTATTCTGCAGAAAATGTGCGTAATTTACATGATTCGACATATTCGGCTCAATTAACTCTGAACAGCTTTAAGAATGAACATGGAGCTCTTTTCTTGTAAATAATCTTTTTCTCTGAATGATCTTCCAAGAATGGAAGCTTGTTCCTTTTCCTTATGAAGTCCGCATTTTGTTTTTCAGACAGATTCAAACTTTTAATCTCCTTCTTTCTTTATTCATCTTCATTCAGCAAAGTTAACATGTCATTGATCTCTTTCTGTACTACTTCATGAACTGCAAACCTCAAATGATGTTGTCTATCAGATTCATCAGCCAGAATGTAACTCTTGAAAAATTTATCTATTAACTCAACTTCATTCAGCTCTTTAACATATTGAGGCATCACATCCTCAACAGGAAATGGATCAAATTCTTCTTTGACGGTAACCATCATCGCAGGCTTTTCAACCATTGGCGTTGGCATTTCATCTCTAAGAATTTCTTCAACCAATTCTTATTCATTCACTATCCTTTCAGCTCTCAGAGATATATCAGTCAATTTAAAAACATCATCATCAGATACATCAATTTCCTTTTCAATTTCCTTTTCACCTTCTTCAATCCTTAATATTTCTTCTTCTCCTTCATTCTCAGAATCGTCATACTCCTCAAAGGTATAAATTCCAGATTGAACACTCACAGGAACTGGAACATCTTCATAAAGAATCAATTCCAGCTCACTCTGAGCATCAACTGGTTTTTCTTTTGAACCTCCAGCCTCTCCTACACCTTCACCTACTGTCCCTTTTCCCGTATATATAACCATTGGTAGTTCAGTTTCTCCAAGATTCCTCATCTTCTCCCCCTCATGAGGAGCATCATCGCAGTCTTCATCATGATCCTCATGCTTACGTTTAGGACCTGAAGCTTGAGCTTTACACGTCTGCTCACCAGAAGATAATCTTTCAGATAATGATCCTAGAGCACTAACGACAGTGTTTTCCAATCCCATCATTCTCTCCCTCATCTCATCAAATTGTTCAAAACAATAGTCTCTCAGCTCATTAATAGAGATTTGAGGTGCTGCTTATTCTACAACCTCCACCGCAGCCTTCCGTTTCAACATTCTTTAAATATTCGCCATTTGATTCATCATATCTGTATATTGACTTGTCATCTGATCAGTCACTCCAGCAATGGCTTCAGTCATTTTAGATTTAATAAAATTGGGCAACGTGCTCACACCTGGGTCACTAAGACTTCCAGTTCTCACGACAGTTGAACTTGTAAAAAGAACATCTGTGTGGCCTACAGTCAGAGTTGGCATTTTTGTATCTCTGGTAGGTTTTCCAACTACTTCATGTGACGGAGCAATGAGTGCTTCTGACACAATAGTTGTTGATACAGGGACACTAAGTCCTCCTGTACTTACTTCAACACATGAAGTAGACTTAAGTGTCCTAATTTGAATTGGTTCTATGACTTGTGCATGAAGAAATGTACACACGGGCAACAGTGTACTTATTTCAATATACATGGTATCCAAGGGATCCCAGGATAATGTATGTGCTAAGTCCCGGTGCAATAATGAAACATCTCCTTGTTGGGAATGTGATGCCTTAGTCTGTTAAAGAGATGAATGAAGTTGAGCTAATGGATAAATTTTTCAAGAGTTACATTCTGGCTGAAGAATCGGATAGAATCCACTGGACAAAAACACACAATTTAATAATAATGAGTAATTATTATTCCACTTTATACTTAAATGACAACTTTACCCTTATTTATTTATATAATCAAATTTTGAAAAAGATAAGTACATTATAAACATAAT
Organism: Centrapalus pauciflorus; assembly: GCA_020465985.1. Taxonomy (NCBI): domain Eukaryota; kingdom Viridiplantae; phylum Streptophyta; class Magnoliopsida; order Asterales; family Asteraceae; genus Centrapalus; species Centrapalus pauciflorus. The sequence continues at coordinate 64,819 of JAANYP010002534.1, forward strand.
GTTATTATTTAAATTTAATACATTACTATATTTGGAGGTGTACATTTATTTTGGGACAAATTAAAATAGAAATATGGACATTTAAATTGGGACAGAGGAAGTATAACGTTAAATAGAGTTAGATACGTTATATGTACAATCTTTTAAAGATGGTGTATATAACTAATGTGTGTCTTAAAAATTTTGTTTTTCTAAAACCAAAAGCAGTGCTATTAATTTGTTTAAAAATATGTAAAGTTACATTTCTGATGCAAAACACGGGCTAACGGGCATCATCTATCTCGTTATGTACATGTGATGGGGTATGAATTGGGTTGTACAAAGGTGGGCCGGTACATGGCATCAAAAGGAGATTTGTTATAATTGTCACTTGTGGCATCGTAGGTGACAAATACTTAGGGATGAGATTTCTATACCGAATACTGGTACCGAACCGGGACCGTATCAAACTGGGGAGGTACATTTGGTCCGGTATTCGGTTATTTTATGTTATTTATCGGGATCGGTAATAACCAATTTTGATACCACTTAAAAAGTCGGTAATACCGGTACCGGTACCGAATAGGAAAAGGCTCACAAGTGTTCATCTTTCTAACTATCGATTCTAAATATTGTGGTCAAATATTCTTTTACTCTCATATGTTGAAATGATTTTGCGGATTGTGGATTTGCTTCGGAATGATTTTTTATGTTTTTTGAGTTTTACATCTTGTTACTTCACATATACATTTGTTCACTTTAATTATTTTTAAAGGATTTTGCGGGTTGTGGATTTGAAAGCTACAATGGATATATTCAGTTAAATAGTTCATACGTATTTGGAATGAATTTTAAACGACTAATCTCCTTTTTTGATCCATGAATTTATTGTTGTTTATTTTCTTGAATTTTCGGTACAAAATTCGGTATAGTACCGTAGAACCGGTACACATAGGGGTGTAAACGAGACGACACAGCTCGGTACAAACTCGAGATCGACTCGATGAAAAATCGAAATCGACTCGCATTTTATCGAGCCGAGCTCGAGCTCGAGCTACTCGAGTAGGATTCGAGTCGAGTTCGAGTATCAAATTTACAGGCTCGATGGGCTCGCGAGCCTTATCGAGCTTTAGTTTAAAAATGTACATTTTTACCCTTTAAGTATATGATTATTACATTTATGTCTATAATTATAAGCAACCATTTAACCTGGAAAAACCCTACTTGTTTCCACAACACCACAACAAAAACGGCGCTCAATATTAATCGGTTCCGATCTCCTTCTCTTTACGGCCTTCCCCATCCGTGCTACCGTCGTCGAACTCCTTCCCAACGGCGCTCCTCCTTCCCAATGGCGCTCCTGTGAAGCTGTCGATCTGTGACTGCCGGCGGCGATCTCACCCACTGCTGTAGTGTCGTCGATCTGTGAAGGCCGGCGACGATCTCCTTCCCCACTGCTATAGTGCCGTCGATTTCCTTCCCCACTGCTGTAGTGCATGCCTTCGCTTTCCTTCCCCACTGCTGTAGTGCTGCTGTAGTGCCGTCGATCGATCTTCCCTGTCCCAAATCAAGCATCGATCGGTTGCTATCTTTCCTAAATCGACATTTAAAGGTAGTTATTATTTAAGAATCGTCATTTAACAGGTAGTTCTTCATTCTTTGTAGTTTTTCCTTTTATGATCAATTGCTATCCTTTCTTAATCAGTTTGTCACTGTGTTGCTAACTTGCTATGTTCCTAGATTGATTTGTTGCTATGTTTCCTAAATCGATTATTATGGTTATATACTTGCTATGTTGCTTCTTCCCTAAATTGATGTGTTGTAAATTTTCTGGGTATATACTTATATACTTGTATAGTTATAACTTATAAATCTTTTTCAATTAGTAATTAATTGTCTTCAAATTTATAAATCTGTTTGAGTTAGCGATGAATCTGTTTGAGTTAGTAATCCTTTAAGTATGCTGGTTATAACAATCTTATAAATGTTCAAGCTTGATTTAGTAATGTTATAAGTATTTTTGAATTAGCAAATTTATAAATGTTATAAATCTTATTGTGAAATATATATACTAGTTTAATCTTTTTTATGCATTTAAGAAGGAAAAGAAGCCAACCGAAATCGTCCTTCCAATTCCTTGAAGTGTGTCGTAATCAATTCCTTGGAGTAAGTTGTACCCTATTTCTTGAAGTAATTATATTTCAAATACTTCATATTGTTTTACGATGCAAACAAGACCTTAAATTTTATGATAGATAGGAAATTAAGAATATAAACGATTTATATTTAATCATTCTTGGATCGTATTTGATACGGATTGCGTGGTACCGATTTAAGCCATTTTAAAGGTGTTTGTAAATATGTTAATAGTTATTTTGGTGCTGATTCTAGAGTTGTTTTGGTGCTGTTGTAAAGAAGAATAAATCATTTTGTTTATGTTTTCCAGGATGATTTTGAAGAGCTTGGAAAACTCAACCGATGAATAAATCAAGAATTCAAGATTGTCGAGGATGTTTACTTTAAATTGCACATTGGATGTTTAAGATCATGACTTTATAATCGTATTGTGTCGTATCTTTCATATTGGGACTATAATTTGCTTGTTGTATGTTGACATCGTATCTTATCTATTTTTCGTTGTTAGGCATATCATTATATCGATATGTTTCGTTAATCATAGTTGTATATTTTGATTTTTAATTTTCCAGGATTTTCGAGCCGAGCCGAGTCGAGCTCGAAAGTATCGAGTACTTTACCGAGCCGAGCTCAAGCCTAGAAAATGAAACTCGTTCGAGCTCGAGTCGAGTTTCGAGCTCGAGTTTTACAGTCGAGTTCGAGTAGTGTGATACTCGGCTCGACTCGGCTCGATTACACCCCTAGGTACACATACCGGGACCGAACCGGTACAGGTTACTTAAATTCGGTTTGGTATTTGGTACCTTTAATCGCACAAAAGATTTATCGGTACTAACCGGTTGGACCAAACTCATCCCTACAAATACCCTATGCTTTCGAAACCCTAATTCATTTTCTTCGCAAAAACATCCGGTGACCTGCGTTGATGGAAAAAGGCGGTCACCATATAACCTTAGGGTTTTTTACGGCAGCTGAGAATCAAAGCCAACACAGGTCGGAGAAATGTGTGACACCCTTGCCACAAAAACCACAATTACATCACCCAGGATTAATCAAAACCTATAATTAAACATTGATCTGAAACACTTAGTACATTACAAGAAATTGAAAATACATAATTAAAATAAAAGTCAAACACCCTACGGTGCTATAAGGTTCCAATCTAATTTCTACATACTCAATATTTTTTACAACCATCCCAAATAGTACCAATGGAATCTTTATTATCCAGTTACCGATTGAGTAGTAGAGAATCTTCCGAGTACTTCAAAATATGACCTAACCAGAAGGTCTAGCAGCGGATTTACCCTAGCCTGAAAATTTTCAACAACTAAATGATAAGCAAAGCTTAGTGAGTACAGAGATTATGCATTCTACAAGTATTTATGAAGCACACAATGAGTAACACCAGCGACAAACGTCGTGCACCGCACACGAAGCACGGTATCACATATGAGCACGCAGCTCCATCGTGCCATTGCACGGAATAACACATTCAATTGAGGCAGAATTTACCATCGGGGATGCTACACCTGCCCTTCAGGACCTCGGAGGGATCAGCTCCAGGTCATATAGCCTCAGTAGCATCGATTTACCAGTTATAGCTCGAAAGCCCATCTCCAGATGCACAACAAAGAACACGGACCATGTAATAACATGTAAGCAAGCAACAATGTGCATCAAAATAAATGCAAGTTAATAGAGTGCCATACGAAAATGAATCAACATACCTCAATGAAAAACATCTAACATAAAACAAATGTAGACGTATACAATCATAAGTACTCATAGTGGATGTGTTTAATAACTTCAAATATATTTTATTTCTCCTTGGGACTTCAACCGGAATCACAAATTACTCCACTGTGTGTTTAACAACACCATAAGGGAGCTGTTACATTTTCATATGAAATACCCGTAAGGAAAAAATATATATAGAGATGAATATATATATATATATATATATATATATATATGTATATATATATATATATATATATATATATATATATATATATATATATATATATATATATATATATATATATATATATATATATATATAGTAGGTCGCTCTAGTATTATAATGTACAGATCAGAAAGTTTATATTGATTTCTATGCAAGAAAAGTAAAAACGACTGCAAGTAAGTGTAATCATTCTTCTCATATTGTAATGAAATGTAACATCCCTACTTTTCAAATATTTGTAATTTACAATTTTAAGAACTCAATTATTGTATTAATGAAATATTATGTCAATTTAAGTTAATTTTGATCATATTATCAGTTAAATGAGAAAATACGAAGTTGAGGGGTATAATGTGCAAATAAAATATGGAAAACCCTTCATTTCAACATTCACACTCTCACTTTACTCTCTCTCTCTCTCTCTCTCTCTCTCTCTCTCTCTAAACCGTATCCTCTCTCTACTTTCAATTCAAGGAACACACAAGAATCAACAAATTCAAGTGCAAAAAGTTGGATTCAAGCTGCAATTTAGGAACTATAACTACTACAACAAACGATTTGAGGTAAGAATCACTCAAGATTTCAATATTTTGATGTTTGGGTTGGGTTTTTATAAGAGACCGAATCATAGGTTTTGATCTCAAATGTTATTGCATGTTGGATGTTATTGTTAAAATGTTAAAATCGAGCATGTATGATGTAGTATACCAAGTTTCAGAATCAGATTCGCACCCTAAGTATGATTTTTGGAATTTTGTGTGTGTGTTTTAGTGTGTGTTCTTCGAGACTTATAGAAAAATGGACACAAATATGGAATTTTTGGTACATTGTGACATGTTATAAGTTGAATTAATGTATTTAAGTTCATATCTGCAATTTAGATACAAAAACATGCAAAAATGGTCCAAAAGTAATTTCTGGAAAATATTGGAAAATTTCTAAGTATGAACTCGGACCTATCCTATTTCGGACCAACACCAATTCGGTCCTGTACATCCGAGTTCGGACCATACCCAATCCGGACCAACAGAGAATTCGGACCACTAGTAATTTCGGATCCCATACTTAATTCGGTCCTTGCCTAAGTCGGACTAACCCACTTCGGATCCTACCCCCATTTCGGATCACACCCACTTCGGACCAACCTAATTCGGACCCTACCCATTTCGGACCTACACCAATTCGGACCATCCGAATTCGGATGTGGTCCGAATTCAATTAGAAATTCATTTAAATTTCAGAATATAAGTTTTAAGCAATTACTGACATTAATTCACTATTACACTTACTTTACAGATCACTGTGGTGTTATCAAAACACACATTAATTCAGAGACACGATACACTATACCAATCACTGTGAGTAATAGATTATCATTCTAACATTTATTGTCTTTGCATTCACGTTTACATATTCAATGGCATGTTCATATTGTTCATATACATCAATTGGCACTCATGATTGATTTGTTGTTATGATGCACACTCGTACTTGACATGTAACACACATGTAGCCATCGTTCATTTGAAAGTGCATCTATTTACATCATGCTTGCACTGCATGATCATTACTTCACAATCTGATGCGACCTGGACTGGGGCTGACAGCAGGCCACTGTCGGGGACTGATCATCCCACTCGTTATCCCGTCAGGTTCGGCACATCCTCGATCAGCATTTGAACTGCCAACCCCATGCTTGCACTGCATGGTTTTCACAGACACAGAGGCTTACACTGTCTGTTTACATATACATTGGGGCTTACTGCCCATGGGCACACATTGCTTGTAAAGAAATATTTGTTGTTTGCATAATCTGTTATCTCAATATCCCGGAGACTTAGAAGCTATTGGTACACAGACGATATAACTTTTGGGCTGGGATTACTTGACTTTTAAACAATTATGATGTTGTAATAGTTAGACTTAATCACTGTAGACATGTACTTTCATTGCTTTAGTGTGGAACTGCTTAAATCTGAATTAAGTATTCAAATTTAATTATCATGTTATTCTTTGGGTTGTTTGTTGATCCTGGTGATTCAATTATACTATTAAAACAAGAGGGCGTCACATGAAATCATTCTATTGATTTTAATTCTGATTGTTTTCTTATTTTATCATGCATATTTGATTGTAGATATTGGAATAACAATTGGTATCAGAGCAAAATATGGCAAAATCTTTGAGTGATTTTTGTATCTGCGAACTGTGTTCTTTATTTACGAATTTTTCCAGTTTCTGAAAATCCCTTTGGGTTTTTGATTCACTGGATAAATTGAAGTGTGAATTGGATCGAGTGTGATTTTTTTAAAGGCGAACCAATTGAGATAAGTCTCAAATCTTAACTCCAATCACATATTTTAATTTGCATTTTTTTGATTTTTTAGGAAAAGTTGCGTTCTTAGTGTTTTTGTCCAAATTTGGGTGTTTTATATGAAATTAGCCAAAAATACTTCACAAAAAGTGTTTCTGTGTGGAAAACGCACCTTCGCTGTTAATTTGAGATCAATTCATGATTTTTTTGTTGAAAAGATTGAATTTGAACTTGGTTTTATTGAATTCTGTTAAAACTCGGGCAACAATAAGTTTTAGAGTTAACCGAGTTTCACAAAGATTTGATCGAGTTTGATCACAGCTTTGACCGAGTTTGATCAAGCTTTGACCGAGTTTTACCAAGTCTCGATCGAGTTTGATCAAGGTGTCTACGCTGCTTAAACCTTTTGAGTAGTTTGGACAAATTCGAAGTAATCTGTTCTTTGTGAACATGCTAAACACTTTATGGAATATGTTTCCATGTCCTCATGTATTGTCTTGGACCAAGAGATCAGTTTACAAAGTCGAAGACAAAGTGGAAAAAGAAGCTGCTAAGACTGCCTACGTTGTTCTGTTACATGAAGACAAAGTGGATATTTGAAATGGGTGACAGATGATTTTATATATCAAAATATCCATAACAGAAGATGTTAGTGCATCCTGTGTGACGATAGCAGTCTAAATATAGACGATATTTTGTACTAGTCAATTTGTTCGTAATTGCATATTAATACGTGTATGATATATGTTTGTTATATGTTTGATATATGTTTGATATTGATTGTATGTATGTTTGAACTTGGTTGTTATTGATGTTTTACAATAAGTTCAAACATATGTTCAAAGATAAGTTCAAACATAAGTTCAAAGGTAAGTTCAAAGTCACTGGTTCGAACTTATGGAGGACAAGTTCGAAGGGCCTTGGGCTTGGTCAAACTTGTCCAGAGCAAGTTCGAATCAGGGGTTATAGTTAAGGGTTAATTCGTTTTAATTAACAACTTTTGCAAAACTTGTGCAGAGATTAAGGCAGAGGCGATCTCGAACTTATAAGGCGATTTTTTGTTTGTTCTTGGAAAGAATCACGTGTCGGGGCGTTCTATTGTTTGTCTATCATCGTGTGTGTCTTCGGTTTTCGTGTGTGTGGTCTATCCGTCAAACCGCTAACGAGGATTCCGCACTCGTTGGACGGCGTCAAGTCAAGATAAGATTCGTAGGTAGGTGACCTTACAAGTGGTACCGAGCCATAAGGGTGTTCTTAGTGTTCTTCGTGTTCATAAACATCATCCGTGGTTTCTTGGCGTTTTTGGACGGAAAAATCACCTTTTTAGTTAGTTTTTCGAGTTATACAAGCAAGATAACGGAGAAAAGTTTGCATTAGTTCACTTTTTGTCGAAATCAGTATTTTTAGACTTAAAAATATTGGTTTAAACTGAAAACTTGAAAAAATCGAATTTTTGGCCATTTTTCGAACTTACGGCGCTCGAACATAGGGGGTATTAGGGTTTGTTCGAATTTGACTAAAAGTTCGAACTTGTCAGAAAATACGCTCTTGTCGAATTTATTTTAGGGTTTCATTCGAATTTGGCTGAGATTCGAATTTGCTAGCATTCGAATTTGTCAGATTTCGAACTTGTCAGAAACCTCGAACTTGTGAGAATTTCGAATTTGATGATTTCGAACTTAAATTTTCGAATTTAATTTCTAATGAATTTAATTTGAAACTAATTCGAACTTACATAAGTTCAAAAGGGTTTATTCTAAATTAATTTTTAATTAAATTACCTAAGTTCGAAAACAAAAAATTTGGAAACGATGACCAATTTGCAAAAGTTTATCGAAATGGACCATGAGGTTGGCAAGGCAAATTCTCCCCCAAAGCTGATGAGGTTGGAAGACTACTACTGGTGGAAGGATAGGTTTGCCGATTTCGCTCGTTTTAATGACATGCGGATGTGGATCTGTATCGACGAGGGATACATTCCACCTACTCAGGAGTTTGAGGGTCGTCAGAGAGTCCTGACATGTCAGAAGATGAAGGATGATGACAAGAAACTATATGAGGCTGAGAACAGAGCGTTTTCAATTATTTGCATGGCACTACCTTAGGAGAATCTACATACTTTCAGGAATCCTCGTACATCAAAAGAGCTGTGGGATGCACTCGAGAAACAGTGTGAGGGAAATCCGAGGGTTAGAAAAGGAAGGACCAAGATGCTTAAGCAGCAGTTCGAAATTTTCAAAGCATTGAAAAATGAAAAGCTGGATGATACTATCACAAGGTTCTACCATTTGTTGACGGAGTTTGTAACATCCTCGAATTTAATTATTGTAATTCAGATTTATTTAGATGGATAATTTATAATTAAGTTGAATTATGAGCAATGATTATGTATTTGGATATTTAATAATTTGTTGTTATTTTAAGAAAATTGAGAACTTTGAATTATTATTATGGAGTATTATGATTATAAAAGTTAGTGTTGATAAAACTTAGAATAAATCAGTATTTTATGGAACCGGATAAGTTGAGGGGTGAAATGTGCAAAAAATGATGAAAGTTGAGAATAAAAGGCTAAAAAGCCTTTCATTTCACCATTGTATCTCTCTCTCTCTCTCTCTCTCTCTCTCTCGGTTCTCTCTCTAAAAATTCTACTAAAATTCGAATTCGCTGGAATCAAATTCGAGAATCAAGCTGAACCTTAACAAGATTGTAACAATGTATTCCCGTATTGTTTCAGCACCTTGATGATTTTCTTATCAAACACATGAAGAATCAAGCTCAATAAATGTGAAATGATGAAGAAAAGACAATATGAATGTTGAGAGTAAATGACAAAATGGCGGCTGTAGTATTTGTTCAAATGTCAACCGTGTTTTTCAAAAGCAAACCCTAGGAGCTATTATAGCTTCAATTAATTAACTTTGAAGCATTGACATATATGGCCCCTAGACTTTTACATAAACATAAATTACATGGAAATTAAATACAAGACAAGATACAAAGATAATAAATATTACAAAACAACTCCTATGATCGAAATAATAAATCTAACAATCTCCCTCTTTTCGATCACTTAGAAGGTCCTGGAACTCTGGCGTGGTCAGTTGATTCTCGGAGACCAAGAATGACGTCGAAGCGTCTGGTTACTTGTCTCGTGTGTAGCCGTTCTTTCAGGTAGTCTATGCCGCTGAGTGTGTTCTGTATCTCCGTTGGTGAGCATCTTTGTTCAGGATCTGGTTGAGCATCATAATCTTGTACTTTCTTTGTAAGAGCAGCTCGAACCAATCTAAGTGTACCATCGGAGTAGCAAGGAAGATCCTCAAAGCGCATATACCTTTTGTAGCCCTTGTAGTTTACAAAAATAACACCCGGATCTCCAGAAAGTACAACTCTGTAGGCCGGGTGGTGGGCTAGAAGAAAACTATCTTGTTCCGGTGCTCGTAGGCCCACCTTAACCATAGCACTCTCGATCGCCATTTGGAAGTCCCTTAGGCACATTATGATCGATCGGCGGTTCATGCTTCGTACTAGGGCACCTACAGCGGTCATGTGCGTTAGACGTTTCTTGATGCGATTTTTCAGACTGTTGTGAAGGAACTCAACGTCATCCGCACTTATGAAGTCAAGATCATACTCGAAGATGTCATCTCCCGTCCCATCTTCTCTTTCCACTTGGTAGGAGGGATAGAAGACTCTGGCTCTTTTGCACATAGTGATTGTCTTGAGCTTTTTGATCTTTGATTTTGACACCTTAGACCTTCTTTCCCGGAGCATCAATTGGTAGTATTCGGCCTGTTCAGCTTTGGAGACATTCGTAAGTTCCATGAGTAGGCGTCTGCTGAAGGATCTAGGCTTATTTCTGAATACCATCTTGAATCTTTCTTCTAGATATGGATTCTGAAACCGCTCCGGGGGAAAGTTTTGCAGGAATTCTTTCAGGCCTTGAACGGGGGGTTCTTCGATTTCGGATCTTTTGGCTTCAAGAAGCTTTATGATTGTCCCCCGCCGTTCTTGACGCATTTTATCCTTCTCTTCCTGAGGCAGTGTTTGAACCTTGCCTTTTATATAGTGGTCTACCCAGAATAAATCATCTTTTCTGTACACGCCAGGGCCCTCCGAAGTTTCATCGAAGCAATCGACCCTTTTTGTTTGGGAGGACCCTGGGAGTTGGGTTTGTTGGACTGGAGGAGGGCTTGTAGATCTAGGAGGGCTAAGGGTAATGTGGGATTCTTTTAATGACTGGGGAGCTTGGATGGATGAAAGTATTTCTTCTTGATGAGCTCGAGGTGGTGAATTCAGGAAGTCAAAAGAGGAGGATGAGGATTTTTTCGTTGGAGATTCAGGCTTAGGCTTAGGAGTTAATAAGGGTTCGTTGTCCTCGTTATCGGACTCTGAATCAGAGACCAAGATGATTTCAACTTTTTCGTGCGGTTCCTCGAATTCTACCATAGCTGTCATCGGATCCAGTGGAGCTGGACCCTCGACCATGTGCTCGTCTTCTATTAACATATATTCCTGAGCCTCCTGACTCTTTTCCCTTGACCCTTGAAATTCAGACCCCTCAGCGGTCTCTGCTCCCCCTATACCCAGCATGGGTTCCTCAAACTGAACTTTTCGCCGCTTCTCCCCCTCTTCACGATCAGGGTCGTCCTGGTCGTCATGCTTTCTTTTTGGGGCCTCGGCCTGAGTGCGGCATTGGAGTTCAATAACTGCCGACTCCAGGCGATCCATTCTGGAATTAAGCTGTTCCTGGACTTGCAGAATTAGGCGATTAAGCGCATCAATCTTGTCCGATAGCTCCGATATCTGATGATGGACTGAATGAGAACCTGGTGGGGGGACAGCTTCGGAGGCGACACCCTTACCCTTGATTAGTGAAAGAAAGGCGGTGTGACGTTCCTCGCCGGCTTCCCTTTGGGCGTCTAGGTCAGCCCGGGTAATCACTCCGGCAGCACGTAATGCTGCCGTTAGCATCTCCAGATTGATTGGGAGATGGCCTGAAGTGGATGCTGTCGATGGAGCCACTTCAGGTCTTCCTTCCGTCATTTCTGGCTCCACTAAGAGACGCTCAGATCCGGAAGTTTGTTGAGCTGCCACGGAGGCAGCTCTTAGGGATGCCACAGAGGCATCGTGCGTCGTGTGTATTTGTGGGGATGGAATCGTGAATGAAGGAAGTTCGGTTACGTGGGGAGGAGTGTGACCTCTTTCAACACTGCCACTCTCCGAATGAGAGGGCGATGGAGTATGTGGTAGATCCCCGTGGAATGAAGTGGTTTCCCTTTGAGGGGAAACCAAGTGGGTGGTGGGGGTGGTTTCGACCGCTGGACGGACGGTCTTATGAAGAGGAGTCCGGCTTATAGGGCTTAGTTCACCCTCTGATTGAATCTCCCTCGCTCTCACGACAGAGACGGTTCTTTCGGAATCCGCCGTCTCTGCCGTCTCACCTACTTCTCCCTCTCTCACAATCTCAGTCTCCCCCTCACCGAAACCCATAGATTTCTGAACATCCATCCTTTCGCCCTCATGCTCACTCTCTCCTGGCTCACCTTTGGATTGGTTAGTCTCAGTCGATTCCGACTGAGACTCATCCGGATAACTCTCTTTTATATAAGCCCTTACCCGCTCCATGCCCCTTGACCTCATTAGAAGAGATAGAGGAATTTTCATTACCGGTACTGTCGGGGCCCCCTTTGGCAGAGTTAACTTTTGAGTTGCAGGAATCGTTGAAGAGGAATGTACTTCCTGCCTTTCTTTGTGCCTCTCTCGATATGGACTATTCGTAGTTTTTCGAATAAAAATGCAGCATAGTCCACGTGTCGGTCAAAGGCAAAGCCTGTGAACATGGCTAGTACCTGTGCCGACGCTGAGTCATGACCTGAATGCTTTGCAGTGAAGCATTTGTTGAGCACATCGAATAGTATCTGCCAGTGGGATTGAAGGTTTTTCGTGCAGAAGTCTGATGGTTTGGAAAGGGGACCGTCATACCCTAGAGTTTGTATTTCAGTTAGGGTTTCAGAGACGGAAGGCTTTGGGTCGAATAATTCACGGGTGGGAAGGTAGAATTCAGTGGGTAGATGAAGAATGTGGCGGATGGCAGAGGTAGTGACTTTGAGTGGAACGCAGTCAATAGTGGATGTGAAGTGAGGTTCGGGGTCGGTTATATATTTTAGTCTGTTCCAGAATTCTTGGAGATATATCTGGGGAACAGCTATGGCAGTGGATAGTGCATAGTAGATGGGATGGCGGGTGAGGATGTCGAAAGCAAGGGTTTGGGTTTCTTTGGTAAGGATGGAAACGTCGAGTTGCCAGTTATGTGGGATGAACTCGACAAACTCGGCGCTGGGTAGGATGGATTCCTCTGGTAGTTGAGCATTGTTATTTGGGATGGGGGGATGGGGTACGGTGAGAATGATTGCGGGATCCATTATCCTGCAAGGTGCAACAAAGTTAGAATCATAAGACTTGAGATGATAATGCATTGATGTGAAGTCTAGATGAGTGTGAAATAGGAATTGTCTGATCTGTTTAGCATCGGGTCTTTATTAGCGGAATAAAATTCCACTAATAAAGTCCAAAGTCAATCGTTAAGAGACCGATGTTAGATAAGACCGTTTCACTGAAACACTGATCCTAACTTGTTGGTACACCTTGTGTGACGATAGCAGTCTAATCGATCTAACATTGTGGTTTAAGTAATATTCAACATTTTGGTTAAACGAGTGTTTTGATATATATGTTTATTTATGTTTGTCTGTTATTGATTGTGAGTTTGAACTTGATGTAACATATTACAAGAAGTTCAAACATAAAGATCAAAGATTCATTCAAGCATAAGTAAAAACATAAGTTTCAATACTTAGGTTTTTGAGCAAATGAGTTAGATTCGAATCAGTTAAGGCTTGGCATTCGAATCTGTGATAGATTCGAATGAAGGCTAGATTCGAGAGTGTCTTTGTGGACAGACTCGAATGGGCCTTGGGCCAGATTCGAGTTTGGCCCACATCAGACTCGAATCAGGGTCTATAATTAGGGATAGACTCGAGTCATTAGCAGACTTTTAGCAGAATTTGTGAGGAATTAAGCTTAAGGAGATCTCGAGTTTATCATCAGCTTTAGGTCCGTTTCGGAGAGAATTAGTTCGTAGGATCGTTCGTCAGTCGTTCGTTCAGCGTCTAATAGTCTCCGTGTTTCGTAGTTGAGAGTTGTCCGTCTAACCGTCAACGAGGATTCCGCACTCGTTCACGGATCCGCGTCTAGATAGATCTAGTAGTGGTAGACCTTACAAGTGGTATCAGAGCCTACGGAGTGTTCTTGGTGTTCTTCGTGTTCATCAAATACATTCTAGGTTTCTTGATGCTAGCTGGACGGTTTTTCTCTCAAAATCGAGTTTTTGAGCTTAGCAAATTAATATTCAGCAAATACTTTGTAGTTTTTCTCGTTTTTGATCGAAACCATTATTTTTCGTTAGAAAAATACTGGTTTAATCTGAAAATCGTTAAAAAATCAAAGTATACACTGATTTTCGAGTTTGCGGCGCTCGAATCTAATAGGGGCAATTAGGGTTTCACTTTAGTCTTGAGTCTAATCTAAATCTGCTCCATTTCGAGTCTGTTTCAGTAGGTTTCGAATCTGTGTCGAGTTTGTGCTTCATTCGAACAGAGTCTCGAGTCTGTTTTTTCTCGAGTCTAGTTCGAGTCTAGTATAGTTTCGATAGGTGCTTCGAATCTGCTGATTCCCTCGAGTTTGCTGACCTTCGAATCTAAGGTCCTTCGAATCTGAGAACTTTCGAATCTGACATATTTCGAGTTTAATTGAATTAAAACACTTAATCGAATTTAATCCCAAAAGATTTAACTTTAATTAGTTTCGAATCTACCTAGATTCGAAAGAATTATTCTAAATCAGTTTCGAATTAAATTAATTAAGTTCAACTTCAATTACTTTCGAAACGATGTCAAATCTTCAGAAATTCTTAGAAATGGACCACGAGGTCCAGAAGGCAAACGCACCGCCTAAGCTGATGAAGGTCGAGGACTATTACTAGTGGAAAGACCGATTTACTGACTTCGTACGTTTCAACGATATGCGCATGTGGGTGTGCATCGATGAAGGGTATATTCCACCGGTGTCTGAAGTTGAAGGCCGTCAAAAGGTGTTGTCATACCAAATGATGAAGGAGGATGACAAGAAACTATTTGAAGCCGAAAACAAAGCTTTCTCTCTAATCCGAATGGCGTTACCGCAGGATATTCTACACACATTTAGGACTCAGAGGACATCAAAAGAACTTTGGGAGTCGCTAGAAAAACGGTGTGAGGGAAATCCTAGAGTTAAGAGAAAGCGTACAGAGCTGTTAAAACAACAGTTCGCCATCTTCAAGGCGTTAAAGGATGAACAACTGGATGACATCATCACCCGGTTCTATCATCTATTGACAGAACTTGAGAGCCACGGGATTGAGTTTACCGATACTGACAAGAACAACAAGCTTCTTGATGCCCTACCAGCCAAATGGGCTATGTACGTGGCAATGATCAAGCTGAATGAAGACAAGTACTACACTCAATCTCTGGATGATATAGTGGGAACGTTGAGGGCATATCACTTCGAGCTCCTGAAGACTGAGACTGATTACGAACAAGTACAGAATCCAACAATGTATTTTGGAAAAACAACAAAATCTTCAGCGGCAGCAGAACCGAAGACTGCTACAGCGTTTTTCATTGGAGAGACATCGTCACCAGCAGAGTCCGAAGACTCATTGAATCACGCGTTCTTAGGATTAGGAAGACCGGAAGAACCGCAGCCTCAAATGCAACAGGCATCGACATCTCAGAGTTATTCGAAGATGACCATGAGCGCAAAGTCTGCGGAAGAGCATTTGAATCTACTTGCTTCTTTTGTGGCCGCATATGGAAATTGTGTTCAAGGGAAAATTAACGATCCTGCTCTATGGCACGAGGATTACGATCAGGTCGACCCTGATGACTTAGAGGAAATGGATCTTAAATGGCAACTGGCCATGGTGACCCAGAGGGTTAAGCGATTCATTAAGAGAACTGGGAGGAATCTACAGATGAATAACAAGGGGATAGGATTTGATAAGTCCAAAGTCAAATGCTACAACTGTCAGGGATTTGGACACTTCGCCAGGGAGTGTCAGAGACCGAAGGTAGAGACATACCAAGGACAGAGTCAGCATCAGGGACAGTACCAAAATCAGTCCCAACAACGATATCTTCCGAGTTCATCATCTGGACAGGCCAATCTAGCTGGTCTTCTATCCAATGTTACTTCAGATACACAGCTAGATGGCACGTATGATTGGAGTTCACATCCTCAGTCCAATGCTAGAGCCTTCATGGCTGAAGTCACTGAAACAGGGTGTGATGGGGACGAGCAGACCACAAGGGACAGCAGTCCGATGTGGGTAGAGAAGGCGAATGATCAGACAGTGCTGGAGTTTGCTGCTCAGATGGCCAACGTGGAATCTGATAACTCAAAGGTTAGTCTGTCTTATTCTCTATTTCGTGAATTATGTGCTTTATGTGTTAGTTCTAACGATAGGTTAAATCTAGTCTTAGACTCACATAAGACCATAGCTGCTCAAAATGAAAACTTAAAAATTGAAAACGCTAGCATAAATGATATCAACCAAGATCTAAAAGAAAAGCTTAAGGCTGATGCTCAAGACGTAGTAGTTCTAAAAGACAAACTCAGTGAACAGTGTGTTAGGATAGAGCTAATGTATGAGCACGTAGAGGCCTTGACAAAAAGTCTTAAGGACAAGGATATAGAGCTAGCAGAGACAAATGTTAAGGTAGCAGAGGCAAATAGCAAGTTGGAGAAGTTTAGGAATTCGAGCCTAAATCTAGGGAAAGTCTTAGATGCCTAAAGACAGTCTAAGAAGCCCGTAGGTCTAGGTTTTCACGAAATACCTCCACCGTTCAATGCTAACTATGTGCCTCAGCCTCAGGAGAAAACTGACAAATCAGTAGACTTAGAGGACCTACCTGAACCAACACCAGAGCCTATAGTGGAAAATACACCTAAGGTGGCTGACTCAACCGTCAAGGTCAAGAAAGTGAAATTTGTGTCTTCCTCCAGTGAAACACCTGCAGGAAAACAGAAAATTTCTTGGGCTGACCAGGTCGACGAGCCAGACACTGTAGATGTTCCAAAGGAAACAGACACTAGTGAGACACCTAGATCTAAGGGAACACACAAAAAGTCCATAGATAAGATGTCTTGCTTCAGATGTCATGAGAAGGGGCATGTTGCTTCTCACTGTCCACTTAGGAAAACCGATGTTACCCCTAAGACAGTGAACCCAACACCTGTTAAGCCCTCAACCAGTGTGGCAAGCAGCAGTAGTTCTCAACCTACCGAGAAAACTGCGCAGGCCGCACCCAAACAAGTTGTGAAAAAACACACCGGTTAAGGTTGGACCAAAGGAAGTGATTAGGACAAATTCACCGAATCGTGTCAATAATCAATCTAGGTCAGCACCACAACAAGTCTATAGGAGCACCACACCTAACAGGTCACACACTCCAGTTAGGTCACATACTCCAGTTAGACAGTATGCACCGGTAAGAGCTCAGGGATCACAGTCAGAAATGGCATATAATAGGAATTATTCTAGAGCTCCACAACAAATGCCTACACCAAGGCAAAGAGTGAACTTAAATCACTCGGCACCACAACAGAATTCAGTTCAAAGGCCCAAATCACCTGAAAGGCGAGATGGGTACTTGAAAGAGTTCACGTATGTGGACGAGAATGGTATTACCAAGTCAGTCATGGCTTGGGTTCCCCGTGATAACTAACCTCTTTTCTTTAATGTGCAGGAGATAACTACAGGTCCAAACAACAAGTGGTTCGTCGACAGTGGTTGCTCCAGGCACATGACGGGGGAAAGAAGTCTACTCACAGACTTCAAGGGAGGTAATAGGGGATTCGTATCATTCGCGGGTAACAAGGGTGGAAATATCACGGGTACCGGAGTGGTCACTAATGGGACAATCAAGTTGGACCAAGGGCACAGTGCATCAATTCAGTGCACCATATGAACCTCAACAGAATGGGGTGGCCGAACGTAAAAATAGAACTTTGATTGAAGCTGCAAGGACTGTGCTTTCGGATTCAAAGCTTCCTACCATGTTTTGGGGGGAGGCAGTGAATACCGCGTGCCATATTTTAAACCGAGTCCTTACAGTCAAATCATTGAACAAAACATGTTATGAAATTTTGAATAAAAGGCCACCTAACTTAACTGGATTCGAACCGTTTGGAGTACCATGCACTATTTTAAGAACAAAACATCAACCGAAGTTTGGTGAAAAGGCTGACGAAGGATACTTCCTAGGTTATGTGCCAAACTCACCAAACAAACGGGTGTTTAACAAAACAGATGGTACTGTGGAGAGTGTGTATAATATTGAAGTCACAAGTTATACACATGAACCCCAAACTGGTCCGGAATGGATATTTGACTATGATAAGTTATTTGAGTCATTTAACATTCCTTTGGATGATAATGCAGGTACAATCGAAAAGGACATGGCGACGTTGCATCTGAACGACGATGGCCAAATCTTTCCGAGGACCACGTTTGAATCTACATCCGAGCCTACTGCGACTGTAGATGGGTCTCCAGAAGTTGCTGATCAAGAGGCACCTAACACAGAGAATCAGACTCAAGCATCGAGTTCCAACTCTGAGGAAAACGTCCGTGAGGAGGAAAATGTAGAAGCTGAGCCTGTTCCCCCATTAGGTGAAATAGGATCTGACTTAGGAGATAATCTAAGGGTTGATGATATAGAGACCTCTAGGATTAACAAGAACCATCCGATAGAAAGCATCATAGGAAATCCTAACGAGGGTGTGAGGACTCGGAGTAGTGTAAATAACAACACTGTGTTGTAGTCGATGATAAACGACTCCGAGGCATATCACACATGTCTATATTCATGTTTCATATCGCAAGTAGAGCCTAAAAATGTGCAAATGGCACTTAAGGATAACTCTTGGGTTGAAGCGATGCATGAAGAACTTTCGCAATTTAGGAAACTAGAAGTGTGGGAGTTAGTTCCGTTACCTTTAGGAGAGATTGCCATAGGAACCAAATGGGTTTTTAAGTGCAAAAGAGACGATCGGGGTATAGTCACGCGCAACAAGGCAAGGTTAGTTGTTAAGGGTTTCAACAAAGAGGAGGGAATCGATTACAACGAGGTTTTTGCACCTGTAGCAAGGCTGGAAGCCATTAGGTTGTTTCTAGCTTTTGCCTCCTTCAAGGGTTTTAAAGTATATCAGTTAGACGTTAAGAGTGTTTTCCTGTATGGGAAAGTGAAGGAGTTGGTGTATGTAGAACAACCGCCCGGATTTACAGACCCAAAATATCCTGATAGAGTATATCGCTTAGATAAGGCTCTATACGGATTACATCAGGCACCTAGGGCATGGTATGAGACCCTATCCAACCATCTGTTAGAGAACGGATTTTAAAGGGGTAGGATAGATAGTACCTTGTTTGTTAAGAGGAAGGGCGATCACTTTATCTTGGTACAAGTGTACGTCGATGATATCATCTTTGGATCAACAGACGAACAGATGTGCAAAGATTTCGAGAAGGTGATGAAGTCTAAGTTCGAGATGAGTGTTACGGGGGAGTTAAATTTCTTTTTAGGGTTACAAGTTGACCAAAAGAAGGAAGGGATGTTTATCCATCAAACTAAGTATGTCTGTGACATATTAGAACGGTTTGGGATGAAGGGAACTAAGTTGACTGCCCACTTCAGCACGCCGATTCAAGTGAATCACAATCTCGGGCCGGGTACTGAAAGTGATACCGATGTGAATCCGACTTTATATCAGGCCATGATTGGGTCACTTATGTATTTAACTGCTTCAAGACCTGATATTATGTTTGCTGTGTGTATTTGTGCAAGGTTTCAAGCGAATCCGAAGGAGATGCATATGAAAGCTGTGAAGCGGATTCTACGATACCTCAAGTCGAAACCGAAGCTGGGACTATGGTATCACGCGGAGGGAGATCTAGAGTTGAAAAGAACTTAATCAAACTGGTAAAAGTGGCAACAGAAGATAATAATGCAGATTTATTTACCAAAGCGTTTGATAAGTCACGGTTTGAGTATTTAATTCAACTGAATGGAATGCGCAACCCAGAGTAAATTGACCTTAGTAGTAGTAGTTTATTTTCTTTTAGAGTCATAGTATTTCTTTCTTTACAGTAGTCTGCTAATTTAGGTAAGTTTCTATTTTTAGTAAGTTTCTATTTTTAGTAAGTTAGTAGGTTAGCTTATTTTACTGCTTTTTCTTATGAAAAACAAAAGAAAAAAGAGAGAAAATTACAAAAATACAAAAAAAGAGAATATCAGAAAAAAAAAGAGTTAAGCCTTAGATACATAGGTTCAAAGTGACGAAAATTAGCACAGTCGTTACAAACTTTAAGTGTTTAGGCTTTCACACATAATGCAACTAAATTCTAAGTGTTATACTTATTTAGCTTGATGTGTAGGTAGCCATAATACATATAGGGAATCTCAAGGCTAATAAAATATTCTAGAAAAAGTCAAGCGTGTCACTAACTTAGATGTATGACCAATCGGTCTTAATTTTTATGTACAAGACATAAAAACTTTTAGTCTAAATGAGGTATGAAAACTTTCTGGGGATGTATGGCAACATCAAATACATCTAAAAATGGAAAGAATAGAAATATCATATAAAACTGAGAGTCGAAAACATGCAACTCTGTTGTACGTAAGTACAGACCTGTTGTCTCTGTTTAGATTCGGGTTAGCAGATATGTCGCTTTGTTGTACGTCAGTACAGACCTGTCACCGCTGTCTGCTAACTTTAAAAATAAACCTTAAGTCGAACTAAGACACTTTGTTGTATGAAAATACAGACCTGTGTCCGATGTTTGTCTTTTAAAGAAAGTTTGCAAATACTAACAAGTTAGTATCTTTGTCTGTGTGCCTTGATCATAAAAGTATGTCTATGTCTGAGTCACGTAAGATAATTTCCTGATAAATAAAAAGCCAAGGGATATTCCGAAATGTAAAATGTTTAACGGGGAAAAATATCAACAATCGGCTAAATAGGTGTGTCACGACAAATAATCAAAGGAATAAAAATTCCTAAGTGTGAAAGTTTAAGTACTGAAAGTAAGTATCTGACATCGCTATCTGATTGAACCTTTCTTAGACTATACTCATCAAAAATATTTTGTTTAGTATTTAGCTTAGCTTTTAAATTTGTTAAGTATAGCTTAAGTCTAGAATAAATTTTTTGGTCAAAATTTTATTTTATTTTATTTTATTTCTATTTTTTATTTTATTTTATTTTATTTTATTTTAGTTTAATTTTTACTTAGGTAAAAGGTCAAAAAATTACTGAGGGTGCATTCAAAGTTGGATAAAATAAACATTGCGTGAAATATCTTGAGCTTAGGGTAAAAGAGTTGGCATAGTTTATCTGGTTACACGATACCGTAGAAAAAGGTTGGAAAAGTTGAAGTTATTTCAAAATTTTCGAAAATTTTTCTAAGTGTTTCGTAGTTTCGAATCTAGGACAGACTCGAAGTGGTAAGACTTCGAATCTGTCAGTAGATTCGAATAAGGACTTAGAATCGAGGGTTGGTAGTATATATAGGTCAACAGTGAAGTCATTTAAGACTTACTGTTTTCGAATCTATTCACTCGAATCTAACAAGGCGACCTCGAATCTATTTCTCGAGTCTATCGTTTCTCCCATAAACGACATTTTGTCGAGTTTCTTACTTGGTGTTTCGAATCTACAGATACTTCTAGGTATAATCAACCGGATTGTACAAGATTTGAGTAGTTTTATACATCATTTAGGTCAAAATCATCGATTTTGAAGGTTTAAGGGTTGAAATAGGGTTTTTACTAAATTACCAATTTTGGACCGGTAAACACTTAAATTAGAAGCATAAATCAATGATTAGAACCTAGTTGAACTAATGTATGTGATTTGCTAAGTTCAAAATGGTTAAAATCTTGGGTTTTTGTTGAAATAGTGGCCGACGGGGTTTCGAATCTGTTCTTGCGATATCTCGAATCTATCATTAGATTCGAGAAGACCAACACCTTCGAATCTGTCATTAGACTCGAACAGAGACTTATTCGAATCTGTTGCATTCGAAACTGTTTCCTTCGAATCTGTACTTTATTTACTTTAGTTAATTTAAATTTTATTAAACTTGTAGAAATTTAATTGTGTTAGATTTTGTACTTAAACAAGTTCAAAATAAAACAGATTTAAATTTAAACAAGTTTATTAATTTTTAATGGATCTAATGGTTTTGTTTATTGTGCAGAAATGGCTATTCGAGCGTTCGTTCCTAAGCACAATATGGTGCTTCATCCAGATCTAAATCTCCCTGAGGCGCAGGGATTTCGTCAAGTGCTTGACTTTCTAGTTGAATCAAGGATCGGATATGCACTGTGGCATAATGTGCAGATTGAGTTACCCTACATCCGCCAGTTTTACGATCATTTGCAAGTAGACTGCTCGGTCACTCTGACAGTTCTACGCACTCGTATAGCAGGACAACCATTGGTTTTCTCGGCTGATATGCTTCGTCAAGTGCTGCAGTTGGGCACTCAGGAAGAAGAAGCTGGTCCTATAGAATTTCCGTTGAGTATAAGGCAAGCGGCCTTTCAAAGAATGGGGTACAGCCTCGATGTGACAAAAGTGTCATACATGAAAAGTGGATTGATAGGACAATGGAGGTTTCTGGCGCATGTGTTCATGGTGTGTTTTGCTGCGAAAAAGGCAGGGTTCGATTATATTGTCGCGAAAATTCAATCGGGGATCGTCGCTATGGTGTATAATCGCCCATATAGTTTTTCGGAGATGTTCTTTTCGGAGTTTGTTCATCAGATATCTGCTCCCGAGAATCAACAGTTTTTGCTTTATCCAAGGTTCATAATGATGTTGATAAGGCACTTCTTGCCAAACTTGCCGCCGTCAAATGATTTTCTGAGTGTTGCTATCATGGACAAAAGGATTTTCGCTGATTGTTCCTCACACCGAGGAAGATTGGCTGTTCCTGTTGCGCGTCCACTATTTGGAGCAATTGTGGACAGGGAGTTTCAAGCCCCGGAAGATGCCAACTGGGCAGGGGTCGTTGAGTTTCAACCACAACAACAACCACAACAACGTCAACAACCACAGCAGCCGCGTGCTCAAAGACGCCGTCAAAGACCTGCAGCAAGTCAAGTTCAGGCATCAAGGCCTTCCACTAGTCAGCAGCCTCAAGCACAGGAAGCAGGGCCTTCGAGTGCGGCTCCAGAATCTGAGCAAATTGCAAAAACATTAGAAGAGATATGGGCATCAGGACCCCATGCAAACGAAGATGTGGCCGCAGCTTTAGTTGGTGAATTGCTCAGTCCACCTGAAGGAGAAGATGTATTAAGAGATGTGGAAGAGTGTGAGCCAGAACAGGCTGATAAAGGTTTGACATCATCTGAATCAGAGTCGGAAGATATGGAAGAGCTGGAAGTTGAAGCTCCTGAATCAGTGGCTGCAGATGCCAATATTCAAATCGGAACCTATGGATCTAGGTTGATAGTGAATGAAGCAGGATCGAGGAGAAGAGAGGAAAGGGAATCTGACGATTCAGATTTCGAAGAAGAGGAAGTTGCTCCCCTGGTGACTAGGCAAAGGGCCAAGCGTCACAGGTTCATGCAAGGGTCAACATCAGCGTCCGATGCACAACAACCTCAACCTCAAACTCAAGAACCACAAGCCACCGCTCCACCATCACCACCACCTCAACATGAGCCATATATTCCACCACCATTCATCCCTGCTCCAGTTCAGTCCATTCCGTCTACCTCAACCGCCTACTCTGACAATCAGCGGTTTATGCAGCTCAAAGCTCGAGTGGACTTTCAACATGTTCAACTCCTAAGCCTAACACAGGCAATGGGAGAAATTCAGGCACATAATGCAAATCTAGATAAAGAAAATGCTGAATTGAAGAAGACTGTAGAAAAAATCCAAGACGAGAATGTTGAGCTCAAGACGTTCGTTTGTGATCGGGCAGCCGAGTTAAGATCGATGCGCTCCCTCATTGAGCAGTTAATGAAAAATCTTCAGGCTCAGGGGGAGACATCCTGCCGGGATCAAGAAATTGAGAAGTCAAGAGATGATGATGATACGGACAATCAAGGCAATGATCCCAGCCCAAAAAGACAGAATGAGCCAGTAGATTTTTCTGCTGCTCAGACTGCTCAATCTGAGGGGGAGCCTAGTCTTGGAGGAGAAGTAGGAGGAGCAGGAGGAGAAGCAGGTTCTTCAAGGACTTTAGATAGCGACATGATAGATGCGCTGAAAGATATTGAAGAAGAGCTAATGGAATTTGATTTTGAAGATGACGTCGAAGAGTTGGAAGAAGGTGAATTCATTCCAAAGGATGTCGTTGACTGGAAATCGGATGATGAAGTGTTAGATGATGAAGACGATCATGTTAATGAAGTAATAATCAATTCACAACCTGTCACTGAACTGTATGAGAGCCAAGATCATAATGTGATTGATATTGATTACATCAAGGTAGCCTCAGTTGAAGACAAAGAACTTGAAGAGGCTGAGAAAGAGCCATCTAGAGCTGATTTGATAAATCTTTGGTTCAAGAAGGAAGAAAAGAAAGATCAGCTGAAGATGAAGAAGAAGATGAGAAATCCAAGTGCTGGAAATTTTGCTGGAGGGATTATAAGCTGGTTCTTTGACAAAGAACTGCAGCTATTTATCTTGAAAAGAAGAGATGGCCTTCAATACTTGAGGCGAACACTGAGAGCGTTCAACTCACTGCCCAAGATTGAGGTTAAGGAGCTAGCTTGGAAGGAACTGATTAATATAGGCGAAGACCCGTACGCTGAAGTCATGGCTAGAATAATAAGAAAAGAGGGTCGTTCAGGAAACTTTGAGAGGCTTAAGCCGAGATCAGGAAAAAGGGTCGAGGATGGTTCAAGGATAGATCCTCATACTAGAAGACCTTGGGCCAGAATGATTTATAAGCCAGTCAAATGTCTGAAAAAGGTTCCAATGAAATCGATGCCACAAAACATTTTGAGCAACATGAAATGGTAGTACCTCGAGATTGACACTGCTGAAGCCATCATGGAGGATCAAGACGAGCAGATCATTTTGAAAGTATATGATCCACTGAATTTGATAAATCTATCAAAGGACGACCTGAAGAAACTTCATGATCAGCCTATCTTCTTTACTGAACCATGGAGATCTGAAGCCAGGAAGTTCCAGAAGGTAGTTAAAGTTTGTATAGATGCTGGATTATATGCAGGCAGTAGTATATATAGCTCTAGTACTTAAATTTGATGTAAATAATTAGAAGCTATCGTCAAGGGGGAGTCTGTTGGTACACCTTGTGTGACGATAGCAGTCTAATCGATCTAACATTGTGGTTTAAGTAATATTCAACATTTTGGTTAAACGAGTGTTTTGATATATATGTTTATTTATGTTTGTCTGTTATTGATTGTGTGTTTGAACTTGATGTAACATATTACAAGAAGTTCAAACATAAAGATCAAAGATTCATTCAAGCATAAGAAAAAACATAAGTTTCACCACTTAGGTTTTTGAGCAAATGAGTTAGATTCGAATCAGTTAAGGCTTGACATTCGAATCTGTGATAGATTCGAATGTAGCCTTAGATTCGAATGAAGGCTAGATTCGAGAGTGTCTTTGTGGACAGACTCGAATGGGCCTTGGGCCAGATTCGAGTTTGGCCCACATCAGACTCGAATCAGGGTCTATAATTAGGGATAGACTCGAGTCATTAGCAGACTTTTAGCAGATTTCGTGAGGAATTAAGCTTAAGGCGATCTCAAGTTTCTCATCAGCTTTAGGTCCGTTTCGGAGAGAATTAGTTCGTAGGATCGTTCGTCAGTCGTTCGTTCAGCATCTAATTGTCTCCGTGTTTCGTAGTTGAGAGTTGTCCGTCTAACCGTTAACGAGGATTCCGCACTCGTTCACGGATCCGCGTCTAGATAGATCTAGTAGTGGTAGACCTTACATAACTCTAATCAATGGTGCACTTGGATGGAAATATTTTTGTGATTTTTGAATTTATATAAAAATGCAGAAATGGAAAAATGAAAAAATTAAAAATATCCTAAGTGTTAGATTTCGGATGGTACGAATTCGGATGAACAGTGTCACCGAATTCGGATCAATCCGAAATCGGATGATGCATGATTGATGAGTGGTGGTCCGAATTCGGAGGTGGTGAGGAACAGGGACCGAATTCGGATGAGGATCCGAAATGCAAGGCATGGAATGAATGACAGAGGTCCGAATTCGGATGGGTCATGAAACATGATCCGAATTCGGATGATGACTTATGTAAATGCATGCAATGACATGGATAGGTGCAGATTTCGGATGGTACTCAGAATTCGGATGGGAACCGAATTCGGGTATCATCCGAATTCGGATGAACAGTGGTGTACATACTTAGACTCAATTCAATTTTTGAAAATTTTGGCTTGAGTATGATGGTCCGAATTCGGATCAACAGTGATCCGAATGCGGATCAACAGTGGTCCGAAATTGGTATTTGTACTTTGAAAGTTTTGAAAGTTAGTCTAAGTCGGACATCCGAACTCGGGTGGTGGTCCGAATTCGGACATCCGAAACTGCATGAGTGCAGTTAATGTGTTCATGCAAAAATAAACGTGAACAGTTGAAATGTTAAAAAAAATGCATGAGATTACAGATCCTAGTCTAAAATTACATAGTAAACAATTTATCTACTACAACTAAGTAAATATAAAACATTAAACTACCTAAAATGAAGAAAAACCAAAAATAAAAACTAGTAAAATTTTGAAAATCAAACAAGTAAACTAGGAAGTTAAACACTGAAATAAGGTGAAAAAGATGTTACCTGATGTGCCGATGTTGGAAAATGCAAGGAAAATGAAGAGAAATGATGGTCCAAAAGCTTGGAATGGTGAAAATGGTGGTTCGTGGGCGGTAGTCGACGAGAGCAAGTGAGGAAGAAGAAGAGTGAAAATATCTTGGAAGTGAAGAAATTGACCTGTTGACCGCCCCTTTTAAACGCGCGTGGGTCGGGTCGGGTCAAAGGGTCCGCGCCCAAAAAAGGATGTGGGCCGCCGGGTTATGGACTCATCACACAACAAAAAAAAACTTTGGGCTATTTAAAAATGAAACAAGGTTAAAAAAAAATTGGGCCAATATATTCCATCTTTTTGTGATTTTCTTTGAAACAAAAATTGAGCAAAAACAAAGTAAAATAATTTTGATATTTTTCTGAAATAAAAATAAAATAAAATAAAGTAAACTAAAATATTTTTGGCCTTTTGATAAATTTGAAAGTTAAAATCTTTTTGTGATTTTCTGACATATTAAATTTAAGCTTAAAATTAAATTGAAAAATTAAGACCAACCTAAATTTAAAATTTAACTATAAAAGAAATAAAGAGAAACACAAAATTATAGAATTTAAAATCCTAACTATACTCCCCCTCAAATAAATACCGGTTCTTTTCCTTTTCTTTTCCAGATTTAAATCACGACAACCCTTTTTAGTCTTACAAACACAGACAAAACTGGATATTGTTTGTATCCCACTCCGTGATGAACAATTCACACAGTAATTTGTCATGATCATTAATTATTAAAAATATACGTAGATAAGGAAATGATGAGTTTCAATCTTGTGACATAATCCTTAAATTTAAATAACAGAATTTTTCTAAAATAAAGGAATTTCAATCATGATAGATTGAAATAGAATTATTTAAGACAATATCTGATATTTAATTGGAAGGCGGATTCAACATGCCGATATGGGATACTAAAAACTGAAAACGAGATTCGTCTAAAGCTTTAGTAAATATATCTGCAAGTTGGTATTCCGTGCCAACAAAATTCAACTCATTGGTTCCCTTTTCTACGTGATTTTCAATAAAATGATACCTGATATCTATGTGTTTTGTTCGAGAGTGCTACACGGGATTGCAAGAGATGGCAATTGCACTTCGAGAATCACAGTAAATTGGGATATTGGTGAGTGAGAATCCATAATCGCGTAGTTGTGTTCTCATCCACAGCACTTGAGAGCAACAGCTTGCAGCTGCTACATACTCAGCCTCAGCTGTAGATGTGGAAACACAATTATGCTTTTTGGAAGACCAACTCACCGGTCTATCCCCTAAAAACTGTATTCCTCCCAACGTGCTTTTTCTGTCCACTCTACAACCTGCAAAATCAGCATCTGAAAATGCGGTAAGATCGAAATCGGTTCCCTTTGGATACCATAGACCAAGTTCGGGTGTACCCTTAAGATAACGAAAAATGCATTTTACCGCAGTTAGGTGTGATTCTTTTGGGTCGGCCTGAAATCTAGCACAAAGACATGTTGAAAACACTATATCCGGCCTACTGGCAGTCAAGTATAGTAAGGATCCTATCATCCCTCTTTAAGTTGTATTATCGACACTTTTCCCGGAAGGATCGGTGTCTAACTTAAAGTTGGAGGCCATGGGAGTTGCGATACTCGTGCAAGAGTCTAACTTATACTTCTTGAGAATGTCAAGAGTATATTTCGACTGGTTCACAAAAATCCCATCCTCAAGTTGTTTGACTTGTAATCCGAGGAAAAAGTTCATTTCCCCCATCATACTCATCTCAAACCTGGACTCCATTAGGGCTGAAAAATCCTTACAAAAATTACTGTCAGTAGATCCAAATATAATATCGTCGACATAAATTTGTACTAACATTATATGTGGGCCTTCCCTTTTTGTGAACAGAGTTGTGTCCACCACACCTTTATAGAATCCGGCAGAAATAAGGAAATTTGAAAGACTATCATACCATGCTCGAGGTGCTTGTTTTAAACCATAGAGGGCCTTATCTAGCACATAAACATGGTCAGGTTTATGTGCATCAACAAAGCCTTGTGGTTGTTCAACATACACCTCCTCGTTATGTTCACCGTTTAGAAAGGCAGTCTTGACGTCCATTTGGTACACTTTGAAGTCTTTGTGTGCCGCGTACGCCAAGAAGATTCTGATTGCTTCGATCCGTGCAACTGGAGCGAAGGTCTCGTCATAATCTATCACTTCTTGTTGTCGGTAGCCTTTGGCAACAAGTCTTGCTTTATTCCTTATCACAATGCCGTTCTCATCTCGTTTGTTCTTAAAGATCCACTTTGTTCCGATGACTGTACGGTCTTTTGGTTTGGGAACTAACCGCCATACTCTTAGCTGTTCAAACTGGTTGAGTTCCTCTTGCATTGCAACTATCCAATCTGGATCGGTCAGGGCTTCTCCACACGAGCAGGCTCTATCATACTCAAGAATGATGCGAAGAGGCATTCATTAGCAGATGCCCTACGAGTTTGGACTCCTGTTGATACATCACCAATGATTTGATCTGTTGGGTGACTTCGGGTCCGTTTGATCTCGTGTGGAAGGGGTGCTCGGGATGGAACCTCTGTGGTTAATGTGGGGATGGATGAGGATTCATGGTCAATGGTTTCAAATGAAGGTACCACTGGTTCAGGTTCGATTCCCGAGTGTTCAGGTGAAGGAAGAATTGTTGGTATTATATGTGAGGGTATTATAGGAGTAAATTCAACTGCGGATGTGTCGGTGGATGATGTGGATGGATGAGGGTACGTTGAAGAAGATGGAGCGGAGAAACTTTGCGGCGCAGTTGAATTGGAAGGATCACCTACATTATTGACAACATTAGACACACTAGCGTTAGGACCGAAAAATTCAACATAAAAAGGATCAAATAAATTAACCAAATCAGAAGAAGAAAAAGAAATGGGGTTATTGGAAGAGTCTCCAGGCATTTGAGTAATGCGTGGTCCTGAATGATCAACTTCGGGTGCCAGTTCAGCCAACTCATCAAATGTGACGTGCACACTTTCATTGACTGTTCTGGTTCGGGTATTGAATGCGCGATACGTCTTCGAGTTGGATGAGTATCCAATGAAGATCGCTTCATCCGCCTTTTCGTTAAATTTCCCGAGGTTGTCTTTTTCGTTCAGCACATAGCACCTGCAACCAAATACACGTAAGTACTTGATAAATGGTACTTTATTCAAAAAGAGTTGGTAAGGAGTTCTGTTAAAGCGCTTATGGATGATGGAGCGATTTTGTGTATAGCATGCTGTTGATACGGCTTCGGCCCACAAGAACGGAGGTAGCTTAGAGTATGTGAGCATTGTACGAGCTGCTTCTACTAGCGTACGGTTACGCCTTTCCACGACCCCATTTTGTTGAGGTGTTCGAGCAGCAGAGTATTGATGCTGAATACCTTTGGATCGAAGGAAGCCCTCAACTACTGAGTTCTTGAACTCCGTGCCGTTATCTGATCTGATTGATTGCACTGACAGCTGTTGTTGAGTCTCGACACTCTTGATAAAATCAATGATTTCTTGAGCTGTCTCGTCCTTGGAACGCAAGAACCTGACCCAGGTATATCGAGAATAATCATCAACGATAACCAACACATATCGTTTTCCATTCATGCTTTGAGTTCTCATCGGTCCGCGTAATCCATATGAAGTAACTCCAATACTCTTTTTGTTGATGGTTCGGGCTTTGGTTTGTGAGATGATCGTTTCATTTTTCCTTTCTCACACGCTCCACACAGATGGTCCTTTTCGTAGCGCAATTCAGGATGTCCTTTGACCAATTGTTTCGCAGCCAGCTTGTTGATATTATCAAAATTCAAATGGGATAATCTTCGATGCCACAACCAAGAGTCTTTTGAAGAGGCTTTTGATAGTAGGCAAATGTTATCCTTCACTATTAGCTTAGCTACGTCAATGGTGTAAAGGTTAGAGTTTCGGGAACCAGTTAAGATTTGTTTGCCATCCATGCTCTTAACACTGCAGTTCTTAGCCCTAAACGTTACTTCTAGTCCTTTGTCGCAGAGCTGTCCTATGCTAAAAAGATTATGTGATAACCCCTCAACATAGTCAACGTCCTTGATGACCAGATTATTTAGAACTAAGTCCCCGTATCCTTTTATGTGAGCCTGATGGTTGTTCCCGAATTTCACAGTTCCGCAATACTGTTCAACAACGTTAGACAACAATTCTCTTCTTCCAGTCATGTGGTTGGAGCAACCCGAATCCATATACCAAATGGACTTAGCCTGAAAAACATATAAATTCATATAATGAAAAACTATATGCATTCAAACACATCCATTTTTAATTCACAATCAAACCATGTTCTGAACCGAGATGTTCAGAAAGCATGATGAGTTAAGACCGGGTCCTGGGATGTGTGCACAGAAGCCAATCGTGTCGGTTTAAGCACAACCGACAAGCAAAAGAACGGGTCCTAGTCTAAGGTAACTAGAAGCCATTTCTTTGAAGCACGGGACTTGATCAGAAGTAACCAAGAACCATCTGCATTAAGATCACACAACTTTGGGTACCCACCTCAATATTGGACCCTTTTTGTTAGGATTTTCAGATTTATATGGCACGTGTACAGATTTAGAATCCCAATTAGCATTTGTGTGTGGTCCAGATGCACAACCCTTTGGAATCCATTGAAGATTGGATTTATTGGGTTTTGGAACCTTAGGCGCTGAAATTGCCTTTGGTTTTTGTCTTTTTTAGACCTTTTTGACCGTTGCTTTGGTATTGGTCCTTGGCGACGGACACATCTCAACTTTGTTTGTGGGCGATGATGCACTATTTTTCGTTTTTTTTTCCGAATACGTTTAACAGGATAAGGCACGAAAGCATTCATTTCAGGAACCTGTCGTCTATATTTAGTTGGACATAGATTAAACAAATCACTGAAAGAGTACTTTAACGGAACAATAGAATTCGGTACATCATTACAGACATTGTCACACACATTATTACATAAATTGTCTTTAGAGATTACAGACATCCTATCTCTAGTAACAAATTCATTTGGCATTAAAGCCTTCTTCACAAAAAAACTTGTAAAATCCTGCATGGTGGTTTTTGGGACTCTCCTTATATGATCTGTAGGAACAAAACGAGTAGAGTCAGTAAGCATGGAAGATTTAGACTTGACAGACTTTTCTTTTTTGTGGTGAGTAGGTTTCTTAAAAGACTTGGATTTAACCTGAGTCTTTTTAGGAACCTCATTTTTTGAAAACTTTTGAGCACTCACCTTTGACAATGATAGAAGAAGATTCAGCTTTAGCCTTACCTTTATCTGATGACACACATGGAATTTTTATGGAATGAGAAAGTGTTTCTTCTTTTGAAAGATCTTTCAATTTTTGTGAAACCATTTCAAAATTTTCTCTGTAGACAGTGACTTCCACAGTTTGTTGAAAAGATTGATTTACCAATTCTTCTTCTCTCTTAAGAAGAGCATCTTGAAGATCAAGTGCTTTCTCTTGAGACGACTTCAATTCCTTTTCTAAAACAGTGATTTGTTGTTGAAGAACTTTTGCAGGAATATAAAGTTGAGGAGTTGATTTTACAGTTTCAGTTTTCAATTCAGCTTCTGAATAAGTTGACAAGAGATCTTCCTCTAAAGTGGGTACTCTAGAAGAATAACTCTCGTTAAGTTCTTCATATTGAAAAGAAATTTCTTTATCTTTACGTGCAACACGTTTCTCATTTTCTTGGTTTAAAACTTCTTTTGATGACTCAAAAAAGAAAGATTTAAGACCGGCTCCCATATAATTCATGTCATAAAATACAGGTAAAACATTTTGTGCCTTTTCCAAATATTTAGGATTTTTAAAACCAATTCGTTGTTTAGAATGGTAAAACCTAGTTTCTTTGGGCTGATTTAAATGGATAGTTTGTTCTGTTTGACCCCTTTTCAAAAATGCATCGTTAAGGGTCTTTATTCTTGAGTATAAACTTATCCTTTCTTCTTCAATCATTTTGTATTTTTCTAAACTGTCTATATTTTCCATATTTACCACATTTAATTGTTTTGTAAAAACAAAAATTTCTTCTTTTAAAGAGAGTTTATCTTTTCAAAACGTTTCCATGCAAGATTCAAGGTATATATTCCTATCCTGAACATCTACTTTTTCTATTAACATCTATTTTATAACATTATGATTAGTCAACCACTTTGAGTGATATAATTCAGATGATTCTTTCAGAGTTTGAGCTTGATGTTCAGCCTGTACACACCTTGCAGTTTCAGCATTTAATCTAGCTTGTAGCTCAAGTATTTGTGTGTGCAGTGTACATTCATTATCTATAAATAATTTATTTACATGTGCAGGAATGTAACAGGAATATACCTCATTGGACTCAGAACCGGATGTGGAGCATTCGGGATCGTTGGTTGTAGCCATCAGACATGCTGGTGGATTTTTCAGTGTCTCCCCCTCAGCAGCATGATCTGAATTTTCAGCAGTGAAATCAGCACATGTCTCCAACCCCATACGATCAACCATGTAGCAATTCTTGCCCTTGTCATCCTCGTCTTCAGAATCTTCAGCATCCCAGTAGTCCTCCTGGGCGACGAGGGCTAACGCATCCGTTCTCTTCTTGGCTGCCTCGAGCTTTCTCTCGTAGAACGCGACGTCTCTGTCGAAGTTGTTCTTGCATTCCCTAGCAAAGTGGCCCGGTTTGCCACATTTGTAGCAGAGACGTTCATCCGCAGCCTTCGGCTCATCTGCCTTTGGCCTGTCCTCTCTCCTTTCCGCCGGCCTCTTGTCGGCCCGGCGATGCTCGCGGCTGTCATCGCGTCTCCTGTCCCTTCTTTCGGGCTCTCTTCTCTCTTCCCTGCGGTCATCCCAATGATCATCCCTTCGTTCATCCCGCCTGTCATCCCTGCGATCATCACGCGTATCATCTCGCCTTTCATAACGGCGATCATCTCGATAGTCGCGTCTATCGTCATATCGGCGATCATCCCTATCATCCCTTCGGTAGTCATCGCGGCGGTCATCCCTTCTATCATCTGAGTACCTCCGTGGACCGGTGTCATAACGGAGTTGGTTGTTAGTCTTGTTTGAGAACCGTCGCTGTTGGAGACGGTTGGTCCACAAGGCTATCTGTTCTTGTATCGAGGCTTCATCCTCATCATAGACCTCACGCGGAGGAGAAGCATACCTGTACTGAGACGATGAAGAACCAGGAGCAAAGGATGGTGTCGGAATCTGCGTGTTGGTTATCAAGGCTAGCGAATCATTCGGTTTCAACCCTGTGTTGGCTGATAGCAGTAGAGAGGCCAATTGATTTGCCATCAGCTTCTGTTGATCCACATCCCCTTGATATTTCTTGAGCTCCTTAAAGACGACATTAATTGATACCTCAGGAATGTTCAGGACTCTTTTCGTGGCCCGACATGCAAGCTGCCACTCGGGGGCTAAGGCGGCAAAGAATTGGATGTTGATATCATCCCTATCCTTCTTGATGTGCAGTATGTTCAACTCGTTAAGGACTGACTGCACAGAACCTGGTGAATGTGGCTTGCGGAGATTCCCCGTCTTTGGCGCGGAATTCCGTAAACTTTGCCTTTGCCTCCTCTATTTTGGCACGATCATCGAGATCTGCCCCCAGCATTTGGACTTCCAGCTCGTCCCACATTTCTTTTGCAGACATTTTACTGTCTACACCGACCAGAATATCAGTGGGGAGGGCTTGATAAATCAGATATTCTGCCCTCTTGTCAGCATGCTGTCGGTCTCTCTCGGCGTCATT
The DNA here is from genome assembly GCA_020465985.1 of Centrapalus pauciflorus. Classification (NCBI taxonomy): domain Eukaryota; kingdom Viridiplantae; phylum Streptophyta; class Magnoliopsida; order Asterales; family Asteraceae; genus Centrapalus; species Centrapalus pauciflorus. The sequence goes on from JAANYP010002534.1 coordinate 98,956, forward strand.
TGCCGGTTCTCTTTCAACCTTTGAAGCTTGGACAGGAGGGTCAGCCTCAGGACTGGCAGCTATCTCTCGATAGTAGATTACGGGCCCTTCGGATATAGACTGAAGCATCAGATTCCCGAGCGGTTGCATCCCAACGAACTTAAGAAAGCGGGATTTCCATTGTTCGTACTCATCGGGATAGAGAACTGGTGGTCTGTTCTCAGATCCGAGTACTAGAGCTTCGCGAGACATTATGATGATGAGTGCTGATTAAGAATATGAAGATCTTAGAGGTGGAAACTGGACACGGATGGGCTGGACAGAAAACAGATGGTTCTGAATTCGGATGGTAGAGGAATTCGGATGAGTGGGATTTCGGATGAACAGTGTTTCGGATGTCAGAGCCGAATTCGGATTGGATGAATTTCGGATCTATTAACCGAATTCGGATGGGGTGATTTCAGATGGATGACAGTAATTCGGATGGAGTATGGTCCGGATTAGGTGCAATTTCGGATGTGGTCCTAATTCGGATGGAGTTCAATTTCGGATGAACAGAGATTCGGATGGGGACAGAATTCGGGGGAACCTAATGTCGGATGGACGTAAGGGACCGAATTCGGATGAACAGTGGACGGACCGAATTCGGATGGACCGAAATGGGTGAGGTCCGAAATTGGAAAAATTTAAGTATAAGTCCCAACAGTGAAAATGGAAAGCCTGATCTGAACTTCGGATGGTCCGAAGTTCGGATGGGACCGAAGTGGGGTCCGAAATAGGCTTATGGGGGGTCCGAATTGCACCTAAGGATGGTCCGAAATAGGGTCCGAATTAGGGTGATGGGTGGTCCGAAATGCTACAGTAAGGATCCGAAATACAGCAGGTTTTTTACGATTTCTAAGGCAGAAATCTATCAGTTTTAAAGCCTAAAAACAGTTCTAAATGATTTATAAACAATTTTAAACACTTTTGGTGATTTAAAATAACCTAAAAAACACTTAAAAACAGCATGAACACGTTAAAAACCCACTTAAAAAACCCATATTTTCAAACTTGAAAATGGCCGATTCTTGATGATTTTAACAAAGATATGGAACTAAATGAGCTTAAAATCAGTACAGAATAATAATGTGGTGTTTATATGACCATTATAACACAAGAAACACGGAAAAACAAAGGAAAATGAAGACCTAACCGGGTAGAATGGAAGAACACGAAGAACACTCAAGAAAACCCAGCAGAATCCGTATGAATCAGTTTAAATCCACCCCTCTGAGCTCTGATACCAATTGTAACAATGTATTCCCGTATTGTTTCAGCACCTTGATGATTTTCTTATCAAACAGAATCAAGCTCAATAAATGTGAAATGATGAAGAAAAGACAATATGAATGTTGAGAGTAAATGACAAAATGGCGGCTGTAGTATTTGTTCAAATGTCAACGGTGTTTTTCAAAAGCAAACCCTAGAAGCTATTATAGCTTCAACTAATTAACTTTGAAGCATTGACATATATGGCCCCTAGACTTTTACATAAACATAAATTACATGGAAATTAAATACAAGACAAGATACAAAGATAATAAATATTACAAAACAACTCATATGATCGAAATAATAAATCCAACAAAGATTCAGTGGAATCAAGGTAAGAAAATATATGCTAAGTTGTTGGGTTTTATTTTGAGAGTTTAAAAGATGAAATTTTGATTTATAATATGAGAAATTATGGATGCATGTTTGTTATAGAAGTTGTAAATTAATCTTGGATGATTACTGAAGCTCCAGAAACAAGAATCGTATAATCAACGAATTAAGGTAAATCTTAGTCAACTCTTCGAATTTAAGCATTTTGGTTCGGTTTTGGTTGAAACTCGAACCACTGATTTTGGGGTCGAAAATGATAATGCATGTATGATTTTATTGTGGATTAGTGTTAATCTAGTGTTTATGAGGTTATACATTAAATTTCAGCTTCTGATTCGAAGTATAAATGACTTAGATTTAAATCTGGAAAATGTTTGAACTACAAGAACAAAATCGAAAGGTTCAACATTTGAACAAATTCGAATGATCCAAAAATATGATTATATTCGAAATGGTGATGATATTCGAATTTAGCATAATTCGAATTTAGGCATGGTTCGAATTTAGTGAAGACTTCGAATTTAGGATGAATTTCGAATTTGTGAACTGCAAAACAAAATAAATTTTAAGTGTTGGAATCCGGATGGGTCCGAATTCGGATGTGGTCCGAAATTGGCATGTGGTCCGAACTTGGTATGGGATTCGAATTTGTATAGTCCGAATTTGACTGGTAATTCGCATTTAATGGGTTCGAATTTAATGAAATGATTTTGATGTGGTTCGAACTTAACTTGGTTCGAATTTAATATGGGGATTCGAATTTATTTTTCAATCCGAAATGGGGGTCCGAATTCGGACATGGATCCGAATTTGGGATGAAATGTTGCAAAAACTTAATAAATTTTGGTTTTATGAAATTTAAACGGTTATTGACACGATATGTTGTCACAACTGACTTACAGGTCCCTTGTGGTGTTGTTTAACCCACAGTGGGGTACTTTGTGGATCCGGTTGAAATTCCGAGGAGAAATAATATTAATTCAAGTTTATTTACGCATCCACAGTGAGTACATTAGATTTCACATGTTTATATCTGCTATATGTTAGCTTTGCCTGCTGAGACATGTTGCTTCATTTATCATTTGGAATTCTACTAACTTACGTAGATTTAGATGCACATTCATACTTGTTGCATGTCCGTTCGTTTGTTGTGCATCTAGTGGTGGACCGGTGGATCGCATCAATTACTCCGATGTTACTGCGCTATGTGACCCGGAGCTGATCCCTCCGAGGTTCTGGTAGGCAGTATGTTATCGCCGATGGTATGTGTCTCAGATGGTGTGTTTTGATGCCGAGCTTTGGGCTCGAAGGAGCTGCGGCTCTTGTTCCGTACTTGGTGTACGAAGAGGGTATACGATGTTTGTCATCGGTGTTACTCTTGGGGGCTTCATAAAGATTTATAAAATGCGTAAACTGTGTATTCACTAAGCATTCGCTTATCCCTCGGTTGTTTATTTTTACAGGAAAAGGGAAGTCTGCTGCCGGACCTTCTAGTTAGGTTGTTGTGAAGTTCTTGGAAGATATCTACTACTCAATCGGTAATTGTGCTTTGGGACAATGTTGTAATATATTCTGGATGTTGTAATATTGAATTGAGTATGTAGACTTAGATTTGGTACCTTGTAGCACCGTAGGGTGTTTGACACTGTTGTATTACTTTATTTACGTAATTTAATGCTTTCGCACTTTAACTAAGTATCAGATCATTATGTATTTGTATGTTGGAGATTAAATCCTGGGTGTCTTGTAAATGGTGGTTAATGTGGCAAGGGTGTCACATGCTATGGTATCAGAGCAGTAGTTTGAGATTCAAGTGTCCGCGAGGTCTTGGTCTCAAACATTAAGTGATGATTTGTAGTGATTTTAAGTAATGATCTGAACTAAGATAGGTTACGATCTAGTAATCATTAGAGATTGACTTTCATATGGGACAATGAGTGGTGTCTTAAAATAAATGACATGTTACTAAACAAGTTATATGTTTCATATTTCAGAACATGTCTGGAGGAGGAATGACACCAGAAGAAACAAGGAACATGATGCTAGCCTTGATGGCTGAGCAAAATCAAATGATTCAAGACTAGTTTCGGGCTCGAGATGAGGCCGAAGCTAAGAGAAGGGAGGATAAGAGAAAGAACAAGGAAAAAGAAGGGGGCAACAATGAGGAACAAGATGACAACACTGGGTCATCTAACAAGCCCAAAGGTTGTCGTTTTAAGGATTTTAAGGGAAATGGGGCTGTAGAGTTCAATGGGCTGGGAGACGCTGTTGCCGCACTTGAATGGATAACGGAAACCGAACGGACATTCCGAATCAGCGATTGTGCTGAGAAGGACATGGTTCGGTATGCTACTGCTATGTTAACCAAGGATGCAATTATGTGGTGGAATTCTATGGTGAATGCTTTGACGTTGGAGATGGTTTCTGTAATGACTTGGGCTGAGTTCACTGATTTGTTCACTCAGCAGTACTGTCCGGTTGATGAGCGCTGAAGGCTTGAGGCTAAGTTCATGTCGTTGATGCAGGGGACTAAGACTGTGTCCCAGTATGCTGTAGAATTCACGAGGCTGAGTTTGTTTGCGCCTCATCAGGTTGATACTGAGGAAAGGAAGGTGACCAGGTTCAAGGCTGGTCTAGATATTGAAATCAGAAGGGTTATGAGCAACGTTCGATACCCTACCTTTGCTGGTTTACTTGAGGCTGCAAGAAATGTAGAACAAATTCTGATTATGTCGGGTTACTCGATTGGGTCCGCTGCTGCTTCCACCAACCCAACACAACCGTCACCGCCGAAGCGCCAGCGTGAGGGAGGATACTCGGGATCTTCCCGATCGTCGCAGTACTCGCCACAACAGTCTTATCGCCGACAGTCTGGGTCTTCTGGTCGTGCTCGTGCTTATTCCATCAACACCGAGCCGCAATATTGTAATAAGTGTCATCTGGACACTTTGGCAAGTGCACTAATGGACGCGCCTGCTTTTGCTGTGGAGAGTTGGGGTATTTTCAGAGTGAGTGTCCACGAAAAGGTGATGCTTGCTATAAGTGTGGGGTATGGGGACACTATAGTAGGAACTGTAGGAAGAATGCTCCAGCAACTGTTGCTCCATCATCAACCCGATCATCTGGAGGATCTAGTGGTGGTTCAGTCAACCGCCGGAACCAGCCACAAAGGGCACCGGCTCGTGCATTTCAAATTACGGCAGAGGAGGCTAGGGAAAACCCGGAGGTGGTTACGGGTACGTTTATAGTAAACTCTTTACCTGCAAGAGTATTATTTGATTCTAGTGCCAACCGGTCATTTGTATCTACTATGTTTGCACAATAACTTGCCATGCCACTATCTAAGTTATCTGTCGTACTTGACATAGAAACTGCTAGCAACACTCTAGTCAAAGTAGATCACGTATACCGTAATTGTACCTTAGTAATTGAAGATGTAGTCTTCAATTTGGATCTGATCCCGATCGAATTCAGCGAGTTTGATGTGATAATCGGTATGGACTGGTTGATCGAAAATGAAGCCCACATAGTGTGTAAGAAGCGAATGATAAAGATAACTACTCCAGAGGGGCGTGACATTTGTATATACGGGGTTAGGAGAAGTGGGGATCTATGTTTACTGACCATTGCAAAAGCTCGAAAGCTTGTTGCAAAGGGGTGTGACGCCTATCTGGCATATGCTATTGATGCCAAGGCTGAAAAAAAGACTGTGGCCGATGTGCCTGTTGTTTCACAATTCCCGGACGTGTTTCCGGAAGACTTGTCTGGCGTGCCGCCTGAGAGACAAGTGGAGTTCCATATTGACTTGATCCCTGGAGCTGCACCGGTAGCTCGTTCTCCGTATCGCCTTGCTCCTACAGAGATGCAAGAGATGATGAAACAACTCCAGGAGTTGTTGGACAAAGGTTTCATTCGACCGAGTTCATCGCCATGGGGAGCTCCGGTACTATTTGTTAAGAAGAAAGATGGCACAATAAGGATGTGCATTGACTACCGGGAGCTGAATAAGTTGACAATCAAAAACAAGTATCTGCTGCCACGTATAGATGACTTGTTTGATCAGTTACACGGGGTATGTCTTTTCTAAGATCGACTAGAGGTCGGGATACCATCAGCTGAAGGTACGAGAGGAGGATGTGCCTAAGACAGCTTTCAGGACACGTTATGGGCATTACGAGTTCTTGGTTATGCCTTTCGGGTTAACCAATGCCCCGACTTTCTTTATGGATTTGATGAATAGAGTGTGCAGACCAATGTTAGACATGTCTGTAATCGTGTTTATTGATAACATTCTGGTGTACTCTAAGTCTGAGGCTGAGCATGCTGAACATCTAAGGGAACTGTTGGAGTTGCTGAGAAAAGAGTAGTTGTAAGCCAAATTCTCAAAGTGTGAGTTTTGGCTACAACGGAATCCAATTTCTAGGACATGTGATTGCGGGGGCTGGGATTTGTGTAGATCCAGCTAAGGTAGACGCAATAAGGAACTGGGAACCGCCTCGATCAGCTACAGAAGTCAGAAGTTTTCTGGGGTTGGCGGGCTACTATAGGAGATTTATAAAGGACTTTTCAAACATTGCAGTTCCTTTAACTACATTGACAAAGAAGAATGCACCTTTTGTTTGGGAAACCGTACAACAAGAGGCATTCGATATCTTGAAGAAGACGCTAAGTGAAGCTCCGATACTTGCTCTACCGGAGGGTAATGAGGACTTTGTAGTATACACGGACGCTTCAAGACTGGGATTAGGTGCTGTACTGATGCAGCGTGGAAAGGTCATAGCGTATGCTTCAAGACAGCTAAAGCAACATGAGAAGAATTATTCGACTCATGATTTGGAGTTGCCCGCTGTCACTTTTGCACTGATGTTATGGAGACACTATCTGTACGGGACTAAGTGTCAACTCTACACGGACCATAAGAGTTTGAAGTACATTTTCACCCAGAAAGAACTTAATATGGGATAGCGTAGGTCGATGGAACTTATAAAGGATTATGACTGCGAAATCCTTTATCACCCCGGAAAGGCTAACGTAGTAGCCGATGCTTTGAGCCGCAAAGCTTATGCTAAGGACTGCTGCTACATGATGACGTCTACTATGTTAACGTCTACCATTATAAATGATGTTAAGGCCGCTCAGGAAGAAGCCTTGAAAGATGAAAATGTTGGTGCTGAGGATATAGGAGTGCAGATTAAGATTATGGAAACTAGTGAATCAGGATTGAAAGGTGTATACGGGAGGATTTGGGTGCCGAAGTTTGGGGGTATGAGAAAGGTAATCATCGAAGAAGCACACCAGTCTAGCTTTTCTGTACATCCTGGAAGCACAAAGATGTACAACGAACTAAAAGCAGACTTTTGGTGTCCGGGATTGAAAAAGGACATAGGTCAGTATGTGGAAAGATGTCGGACTTGTCGGCTAGTGAAAGCCGAACACCAGCAACCATACGGCAGTCTGCAACCGCTTCCCATCACGGAATGGAAGTGGGAACATATTACGATGGACTTTGTTACGAAATTGCCGAAAACTAGGCGTCAACACGATGCAGTTTGGGTGATAGTGGATAGATTGACTAAGTCCGCACACTTTATACCGATTAGAGAAAATTACTCGCTGGAAAGATTGGCTCACATTTATATGGACGAGATAGTTGCTAGACATGGAGTCCCTAAGTCTATTGTATCGGATCGGGATAGCCGGTTTACTTCTAATTTTTAGTCAGCATTACAAGAAGGGCTAGGTACAAGGATCGCTATGAGTACGGCCTATCGTCCGCAAACCGATGGCCAAAGTGAACGAACAATCCTTACCCTGGAAGATATGATGAGATCTTGTATATTGGATCTCGGTGGTAATTGGGATGGCCATTAGCCACTAATAGAGTTTTCGTATAATAACAGTTACCACGCTGTTAGGCACAAAAAGGCCTCAGTCAAACCTGTTCTATATCTGAGGGGGAGATTTTATAATCAAACCTGTTGATACATTTGAAGGTTGAATTTAAGGCCTGTTATATGCCTTATTGAAACCTGAAAATGATTTGCAATATCAGTCTAAAGCTGTTCTATACGTTGCATGTGTTGCAACCAAGACAGTTTGTCCAAGCTGATCAGTCTGCTGATCAGGCTGGACATAAACTGTCTACGCTGCTCTACACTGTTGAGCAGCTTGGGCATTTTTAAAGTGTTCTGTTCTTTGTGAACAGAACCTGTTCTTTGTGAACAGGCTAAACACTTTATGGAATTTGTTTCCAAGTCATCATGTATTGTTTTTAACTACCAGATCAGTTTACACAGTTGAAGACAAAGTGGAAAGCAGAACCGCTCAGCCTGCCCAAGCTGTTCTGTTACATGAAGACAAACGGATATTTGAAAAAGGGTGACAGACCTTTTTCTTATATCAAAATAGGCCTTTACAAGGAAGAAAGACGCAAAGTTGACATTCCTAAAATGGTTAAAGGCAATGCAACAGTAGAAAGTAAAAAGACAAAAGTTCTGCACAAGAGAAGGCAAGTCTGCTTTTCAGAAAAGTGCAGAAAAGTTATATTGTCTTTTCAAACAAGACTTCTCCTTTTTCATTCTGCCCAATGAAGATGTTTCTCTTAGATCCTCTAAGTGAGTATAAAAGGAAGCTTCTAAGGTCAGAAAGAATGTGAAGAAAGCTAAGTGCTTAAACCAAGAGTGAACGTGCAAGTGTGATATTCATGCATGCAAATCTTCTGTAAACAAGCTTCTGTGTGTCTAAGCTGTTTACCAAAGCTGTTCCTTAAAGTCTTGTAAAATACATTGAGTGCATCTTAGTGAGTGTGTTCATTGTAATCTAGTTTGAGTGTGTCTTAGACTAGAAACCATACTGTTGTATTCTGTCATCTCAGCTTGAACAATTCCGCAGTCAAGCTTGTTTGTAATTAACATTTGTTGATAATACATACAAACATTGAGAAAAAGAGTGTGTAGATTTTAAATACTGTATTCACCCCCCCTCTACAGTTTATTACTATATTCTTTGGGAACCTTTCGGGACCTACAACTGGTATCAGAGCAGTTTAGAGTGTGTGTCATTCTAGATCTCTCATAATCCCAAGTTTCCATGGACAACAGTGCTGCAAACTCTTCTTACTATGACAATGGCTCTATGGGCAAGCCTCCAAAATTTAATCATCAAAACTTCTCTGGTTGGAAGTGCAGAATGATGCTCTATTTAGAGAATCTGGATGTACAACTGCCAGAGATAGTGATGGAGGGTCCCTATGTGCCAACCTCTGTTACTACAATAACTCCAGCGGTTGAAGGAGCTGCTCCTGAAATCAGGACCTTTGAGAAAGCAAAAGCTCAATGGTCTGATGAAGACAAGAGAATGGTAGCTCTGGATGCAAAGGCCAGAAACAACCTGGTCATTTCTCTTCCTGATGATGTGTTCAAGCAGGTTGAGAAGATGAAGACTGCAAAGGAGATGTGGGATACTCTGTGTACCGTCTATGATGGACCCACAATCACACTGGACAACAGGATTAACAATCTTGTTAGACAGTATGAACTCTTCTTTGCCAAACCAAAGGAGTCTCTCACAGAAACCTACACCAGGTTCACTGCTCTGGTGAATGATCTCAAAGCTGTTGGGATCACCAAGGACAGTCTTACTTTGGTGAACAAGTTTCTGGACATTTTACCTGAGGAGTGGAACTATTTCTCAACCATCCTAAGAAACTCAGGTACTATCAGAAGTATGGATCTGGTCAATCTGTATGGATCCTTACTGAATGATGAACAATCAAGGCAGCAAAAGAGGAATGCCTTGGAAATGTCCAGAAGAGGTACTGCCTTTGTGGCTAATGTGAGACAGTCTGTTAATCAGGTGAGTGATGTGTTCACTCAACCTGATCAACAGGATGATGATAAGGAGGAGGTGTCTGAAGAAGAAGAGGCTGCAGATCTTACTGAACAAGATGATGAGCAAATGATAGCTATGCTTGTCAAAAAGTTCAGCAAGAGAAGATTTGGAAGAAGTATGCTACAAGGAGGTGCAAGTGCTGGCAAAAAGAAAGCATTTGACAAATCCAAGGCTGAGTGCTTCAAGTGTGGCAAAACTGGCCATATAGCTGCTGACTGTGTGTCAAAAGCTGTTGGTAAGTCATCCAAACCTATCAAGACTAACAGGGATGATGGCTTTAGGGTTAAGTACCTTATGACCATGGCTAAGCTGAGGAAATTGGAAAACTCTGTGTCTTCCAATCGCCAGAAGGGACTCATGGCTGAGACATGTGACTGGGAGGAATCTGATTCATCATCTGATGAAGAAGATAATCAGTGTCTGATGGCCAACTCTGATGTTCCATCAACAAGCAGTTTCAAACAGGACATGGCTGAAGCTGAAGCCTTCAGCAGCTTGGAGAACTGGAATCCTACAATGATGTATAAGGTACAAAATTTTATGGCTTACAGTTCTGAAGAAAAAGTTAAAATGTTTGAATACATGCTTGTTGATCTGAAAGCTGCTGTTGATAAGCATGATGCTTTATTATCTGAAATCTCTAAGCTTAAAGCTGATCTTAAAACTAAAACCAGTAAACTGGACAGTTTCTATAAGTTGGAAACTGAGCTTGATGAATTAAAACACATCAACTCCATTTTACTGGAAGAAAAGAGAGAAACAGATATAAAGCATGCTAAGCTTCAAAAGATAGTTGACTCTTGGTGCCAATCTGCACAAAAAGTCAGCCATTGTATCAGTCAACAGATCCCTGCTCAAATCCAAGCCTATCTTGGAGGGGATCTTGACACAGCAGCTTCCATTGTTGAAATAAGTAATTTGAAAGAAGACTTGTCCACTCTTGGTGAACTTCCAAATACATTCATCCAAAATATGAATGGTAAACTTATTTCAACAAACAGGTTTGTCAGGCCTCAAAATACTGACAGCTTGTGTGAACTCAGCTCAAAAGCTGATGTTGGAGTTTGTTCTCCAAAACAGCCTGCTAAGTGCTATGCTAGCTCACACAAGCAGAAGAAAGGAAAACATGCTCAAACTGAAGCTGTGGATGCTAAGCCTGTTGACAAAACAGGTTCAGAGTCCAAAGCTGTTGGTAAAAAGCATGTTAATCCTTTTGATGCTAAACATTTTGAAAATAAGTTTTCAAAAAGCAAGCAGCCTGTTTTCAACAAGGGTAAGTCTCAGGTTGAAAACAAAACTGCTGTGATTTCAAATAAGTTTTCAAATCATGGTGGTAAGTTGGTTTTAAATGAAAATAAGTTTTTCAAAACCAAACACAGTGAGTATGCTGATAGGCAGCAAAAATCACAACTCAGTAGGGGCAAAGGCAAAGCCATTGCTCAAACTGAGACAACTGGGAATAAGTTTCCCAAACCTGTGGAAGCTCAAAGGCCAATCAAGCTTCCTGTCTTTGACATCTGTCCTCCCAAAAAGAGGAAAGAAGAGACAGTCAAAGCTGTGGCCTATGAACTTACCACACAAGCTGTTGATTCTGCAAAAATTGCTAAACCTGCTGAAAGAATCAACAAAAACAGTTCAGAATGTGTTTTTGAAGGACCTTCTTCCAAAAGCACCAAAAAGAGAAAATGTTATAAGTGTGGGAAGAAGACACATCTGGCCAAGGACTGTCCTGAATCTGAGGACATGAGGCCTGTTGGCTCTGCTGTTTCCCTCACAGCTGTTACAAGCAGTGGTGGAAATGACATAGTCACTGAGGATGGTATTCAAACTGATACCATTCAAATAGGGAATATTAGTGTGGACATTCAAAATCCATCAACAAGTGTTGATGAAGTAGGAGAACTCATCTGTGTTATGAGTTCCCCTAAAAATAACTAATAATTCTCTTCTCACTCTGCAGGAAAAACAACCTTCCCAGGTTTGGTACTTGGACAGTGGCTGCTCAGGGCACATGACAGGTTGTAAAGAACTGCTGAGTGATCTCAGGCCTGAAAAAGGGCCAAAAGTCACCTTTGGTGACAATGTGCAGGGATCCACTGAGGGATATGGAACTCTTAAAGCTGGTGCTGCTGTGTTCAAAAGGGTAGCCTATGTGGTTGGGCTAAAACATAACCTTGTTAGCATAAGCCAACTGTGTGATGCTGGCTACAAGGTTAACTTTGTTGAGCACCTGGGTTATATATTGGATTCCCAAGGCAAAGTTGTGCTGTGTGCTCAACGAAAGAAAGGTGTATATGTTGTGGATATCATTCTCTGATCCCACAAATGGAAACCTGTATTTTCTCACAGAACCACAACGCGGAGCTAACTGGTTTGGCATAGAAGAACTTTCATCACACTGAACATTCAAAACAGCAGTAACGTTCTGTAAGAAATAGTTGGTGACAGGTTTTGCCTTTCATTACTTTTGCAAGATAGATTATCAGCAGACTTGTTGAGGAAAGGCAAAGCAGAGAAAACATCTGTTTAAAATACCAACATAATGTCTCTATTGATACGCCACGCTTCTTATCCATAGGGACTGTTGGGACCGATTAAAATGTCCCAAGTCTAGGAGGAAGGAAGATACATATTGTTATGTTAGAGTTCTACAGTGACACATGGGTTGGATCTTTTGAAGAACAAAGGAGAGGCCGCTCGAAGGAAATTATTGATTTGTTAAAAAGATGGAATGCTGAACGGCTGCCCAGTAGCCGGCGTAGAAGTGTGTTCAGTGGGACTGATTCAGAAACAGTACTCGTGAAGACTTCTGTGAAGAGAAAGGTATCGAATCAAAAACTTTCAGCATAAAAACTCCTCAACAAAATGGGTTTGCTTTAACGAGAAACCGAACTCCTCATTGAAGCTGCAAGAACCATGCTGTTTGCATCAGGATTTGCCGTTCATAGTTTGGGCGGAAGCTGTTACACTGCCTGAGTCACTCAAAACAAGATCGCTTAATGGTGAAAAGGTTGTCAACAAGAACCCCCGATGAGCGGCTCAAAGGGATAGAAGGGCCAATTCCGCTAGTCGCATTGTTGGATGTCCCGTGTTTCATTCATTCTGAATCAAAGGACCAGCTGTCAAAATTGGAACCTAAGCTGAGAAGGTGTGTGTGTTGGCGAATCTTCTATCTCCAAGCCTACCAGAGTAACAACAACAAAAGAAAGGGGATAGATGAATCTATCAATGGTCACCTTTGAAGAGTCCAAAATGCTCCACCAAGATGTTTCCTCTGAATTCACAGTTTCAGGAGACCTCAACTGGGTTGATGATCTGATGCATTCAATCGAATGAAGAGGACTCAAAAGCTCCACTACACCCAGTGTGTACCTGCGAAGCAGAGAGGCAGAGGATGAATGATGGCAACACCCTGTGTGAATAAAGGTAACTGAGCTTAATTACAACTGCATGTCCAGAACCTATCAATGCTGATTTTCCCAGTTCCTCTGCTGATGTGTTCAACAGTGGTCAGACATGTTCAACAAGTGAACAAGCTCAAGACAACAGTGTGTCTGAAAATCTTGAGAGCTGTTCAACAGGACCTGCTGAAGATGTTAACAACTCTGGTAAGTCATCATTGAAAAATGATCCTAAGTGGATCAGGTGTCACCCCAATGATCAAATAATTGGTGACATCAATAAAGGGATACAAACTCGGTGGGACAGCTTAGGGAACTTTTGTATGTTCTCTAGTTTTGTTTCACTGATGGAGCCAAAGAAGGTGGATGAAGCACTAAAAGATGCCAATTGGATCACTGCCATGCAAGAAGAACTCAATCAGTTTGAGAGAAAAAAAGTATGGAAGCTGGTCCCTGCCCCTAAAGGAAAAACAATAATTGGCACAAAATGGGTTTTCAGGAACAAAATGGATGAGCAAGGTCATGTCATTAGAAATAAGGCAAGACTGGTTGCTCAGGGCTACAGACAGGAGAAAGGCATTGACTATGATGAGACATTTGCTCCTGTGGCCAGGCTAGAAGCAATTCGTTTGTATCTAGCCTACGCTGCTCATAAGAGCATAAAGGTATTTCAAATGGATGTGAAGAGTGCATTTTTGAATGGGAAGCTGCAAGAAGAAGTATATGTCAAGCAGCCTCCAGGTTTTGAAAATGAACAACACCCAGGTTTTGTCTATAAGTTAGACAAAGCTCTCTATGGTCTCAAACAAGCCCCTAGAGCCTGGTATGACACTCTTACTGAATTTCTTATGAGCAATGGGTACTCCAGAGGTAAAGTGGATACCACATTGTTCATAAAGAAGGTGAAGTCTGATATTATGCTTGTTCAAATTTATGTGGATGACATAATATTTGGTTCTACTAATGAGCAGTTATGCAAGAATTTTTCACTACTCATGAAATCTAAGTATGAAATGAGTATGATGGGAGAACTAACTTTCTTTTTAGGATTACAGGTTAAACAAACCTCAACTGGAATTTTTATAAATCAAAGAAAGTATACTTTGGATCTTTTGAAAAAGTTTAAATTTGATCAAAGTTCTCCTATTAAAACCCCAATGGCAACCAATGTAAAATTGGATGCTGATGCCAGTGGCAAAGCTGTTTCAGTAACAGCTTACAGAGGCATGATTGGGAGCTTGCTATACTTGACTGCTAGTAGACCTGATATTATGTTTGCCACCTGTTTATGTGCTAGGTTCCAAGCTAATCCAAAGGAATCACATCTTGCAGCTGTTAAAAGAATCTTCAGATACCTGAAGGGTACTCCAGGTTTGGGTCTTTGGTATCCCAAAGACTCAAGCCTTGAACTAACAGGTTATTCAGATTCTGATTTTGCAGGCTGCAGGTTAGACAGGAAAAGCACAACAGGTGGATGTCAACTCCTTGGTGGAAAGTTGATCAGTTGGAGTAGTAAGAAGCAGAACTCAGTGTCCACTTCTACTGCTGAAGCTGAATACATTGCTGCTGGAAGCTGCTGTGGGCAGATTCTGTGGATGCAGCATCAGCTTGAAGACTATGGGCTTGTGTATAGGAAAACTCCTATTCTGTGTGATAACACAAGTGCCATAGCCATCTCCAACAATCCAGTATTTCACTCAAGAAAAAAGCATATTGAAGTCAGACATCACTTCATCAGGGATCACATCCAAAAAGGTAATGTGGAGGTAAGTTTTATTTCCACAAATGAACAGCTTGCAGACATTTTCACCAAACCTCTGGATGAAACAAGGTTTAATTACCTTGTCAGCAAGCTGGGCATGTTAAACAAGAGTGACTAAGTGTCTCTCAACGGTCTAATAATTCGTATGTCTCACACTGCTCAAGTTTCTCTGAACAGCTTAGACAGAACAGGTTATACATGTTCTGTACTTAGTCATTTGTCTGAAAAACTTGAACAGCTTGAACCTACAACAGGCTGAACAAAAACAGTTTAACCTGTTTATTCGTCCAGCCTGCTCTGATGGTTCAGTCTTCAACCTGTTCACTTCTTCACACTGTAACCTGTTCATCTATTGAACTCAACCTGTTCTCACAAAGGAGAGCAGGCTGAAGGAACAGTTTGAAGGAAGAACGGCTTGAAGACTGAGAACCTTGTTGACCCTGATCATCACAGGTTTGACCATCAGCGTAGACCAACAGTTTAATTACCTTTCTTCATAATTAAGTTTCTTAAATTATGTTTTATTTAACTTAATTACTGCGGATAATGTATGTTACGTGTGTTAGTGATCAAAAAGGTCAAGTGGTCTGACAATGTTTCTGACATGGACAACCGTTCCGTTTTCCGTTAACAAACATTTCAAATCAAACCGCCCAAATCTTTTCTCTCTCATACACACGACCATTCAAAATCCTATAAATACCACCATACTGTTTCATCTTCGTCTTCCTCATCATTCCCAGAAATTCTCTAGAACCCTAAAATCGACTAAGTGTCTTTTGCTTCCTCAAACCTTCAAATTTCTCAAATGGCTCACAGACCCAATCCCTTTCTGCCAGTTTTCGTTGGTGAGGATGTTGTTAAACATCCTTCTGTCACCACGATGCTGACCCTAAAACCCACCAACTACATAGCAAACCTCACAATCCCCAAAAACTATGTGGGGAAGGGTTACGATCAAATGGTGGAATTTCTGCAAGTTCATCCGTTGAACTATGCCCTGACTGCATCTTCTGGTGTCCTGTACCAGGAAATGGTATACGAGTTCTGGTACACCTGCTCTTACAATCCAAACACTAAGGTTATCAGAGGTACTATTCTCAATGGGACTCAAACCATTGAGATTACAGTCGATCTTTTGAGGGAAGTTCTTCATCTTCCAGTGGCTGAGAACTATGATCTCCCTCAGCCTGAAAATGAGCAAATGGGTAATCTGCTACGCTTCTGTGGTGTGGCAGAACCCAAGGTTGGAGCTACTCTGTACAGGAAGGAGTTATCACCTACATATAATTTCCTATTTGCCTCTGTGGCAATGTCATTCAGCAGCAAGGTTGGTTCATTTGACCAACTTAGTAGAGATGAAGTGCCTATAGTCCTTCAGCTGGTGGATGGGACTACACTTGACATGGCCAAATGGATCTTCTTGAACATGAGAAACCTGGTACAACAAGAGCCAAGACCAGCAGCTGTCAGATATCCCAGGTTCCTGAGTCTCATCTTTTGCCATGTCTGTGGTGAGCATCTATATCACTCTCAACCCCTACTTAAAACTGCTGCATTCCCTGTGATAGGGAATAGGGTGTTTCATACTCCTGTACTGGAAAATGAGCCTCCTCTCTCAACACCAATGAGGAGGCTGTTGGGTTTAGTGGAAGGACACTCTGCTGTGAGGGTGGATCCAGTCACTGCTGCTCCCGGTGGAAAATCCAAAGCCAGGTCTAAGTTGGTAAAAAGGACCTTGGCAGCTGAAGCTGGGCCTGCTAAAAAGAAGGCCAAAACAGCTCAAGCTGAGTCTGCTCCCTTAGCCTCTGTGGCTGAGGAAGAGCAGATTCCTCACCCTGGCTCATTTGTTGAGCCTGAAGCCTTTGTGGCTGGTGCATCTGTGGCACAAGAGACTATGGAACAGTCCAGCCCCACTGTTCCTGACCCAGTCTCCCATCCAGTCCAAACAGATCCCCTCTCCTCTCCACAATCACCCACTTCATCCATCCGCTATCAAAGAAAATCATTAGCCAAAAAGAAACTAGCCCAGAAAACAGTCTCCTCTGTTCCCTCTCAACAGGGTTCAGTTGTAAAAGAAGCAACCCAAGCTGCCTCTCCTATTTTGGGAGAAGGTTCAGCTCATTTGGAGCCTGCTTCACTCCAGCCTGAGTCACCCTTGAGTCAGCCTAGACCCTCTGGTTCCTCCCAACAGGAACCAGTTGTACAAATGGAGATACCCACATCAACTATCCCAGCCTCCAAACAGGCTGAGGATATTGAAAGACAGGAGCCCTCTCCGCTCCACACTGAGTCCACACTGTCCCCCACTCATATCTCCTTACACCCTGAGTCTGCACGAGGTGCCCACGCTGCTGATATAGACCAATCAGCAGCTCAGCCTCAAACTTCTGTTCCCCATGATTCAGCTGTTCAACACCAAACAGCTGCTGAGGGACCAACAACACAAGCTGATGAACCTCAGGGATCATACCATCCCTCTGGTGAGGCTGATCCCTCAATGCAAATTCCATCAGCAGGTTTCACCACTGCTGATGTTGAAATGCATATCCCATCTCCCCATGATGAGGTGCCTTTAGACCAAGGCACTGCAGAGGGAACCACCACTGGTCTTAATGAGGGTGCTGCAACACAAGCAGCATCTGAGAGGCCCCAAACATCATCCCCTTCTCCTAATGATGCAGCTACAGCCGCTGCTGAAGGACCCCTTGATCCCTCTAACCTGGGCCACCTTACTTTTGCCCAGGCTATGGAACTATTGTCCAAAGCTTCTCTTCCTTCTCCCTCTCATCCTCAAACTCCAGCCTCATCATCATCTTCTCCATCTACTCACTCCAAACAGTCCACCCATACACCACCATCTCCCAAAGACCTGCCTTTGAAGGATCAGCTTTCATTGCTGACCAACAAAGTTGGTTCTTTGGAACATACCATGCACTCCCTACCATCCATAATCTCAGACTCTGTGTCTGAGCAGCTCAAAGGATTCTTTGATACGTTTAAAGAATCCTTCCCAGTTACTCCACAAGCTGACCACTCTCCACAGCTGCTTGCACTCACTGCACAGCTGCAAAATGTATCCAACTCTCTTTCCTCTATCCTCTCCTCACAACAGGACTCTGTGTTCTCTATGACAGCTATTTCTCAACAGCTGTCCTCTCTCCTCACTTCCTGTAATACTACCATTCCTTCCACATTGGCCAGCCTGAACACTCTTATAGGCTCCCTATCAAATTCTGTGTCATCAAACCTTGCTGATGTGCAAGATTCTCTTGAACTTCATCTTGCACAGCTCCAAAGTTTGTTGTTCACAGCTTCTGATAGAGACAACATTGTTAAGCTGACCACTTTTGCTGATTCCCATTCTTCTTCTCTTCAAAACTGTCTTTCCCAGCTTGGTGAGGTGAAGGACAACTTGGCTTACTTAGTGAACAGCCTTGTTGGTCCTAAACCTCCCAAACCTGCTGGCAAGCCTGCTGACTTTGTGTCTTCAGGCAGACCAGGGGTTGAAGTCGCTGCATTATCTCCTTCAAAGGGGGAGAAATCATCTGCCTCGAAGACTAAGTCTAAGGGGGAGAAGATTCCTTCTCCTAAGGAGATACCAGTGGCTGCAACCCAAACTGATCAACCAGCAGAAACAGGTGCAGCTGAAGGTGCTTCCCAAGCTGCTATGCCTACTCAGGCTGGCTCTCCAAACCCTGCTCAGTCTAAGGGGGAGGAAGTCATTCCTGAGGACAGGCCTAGCAGCAAAAGGAGGCACCTTATTCTTTCAGAGGAAAAAGAAGAAGAAGAAGAAGAAGAAAGTATTCCTGAAGCTGCTGTCCCTAAAGCAGCAGCTAAAGGAAAGGAAAAGGCAGCGGTGGATCCTATTGAACAGAAACAGGCAGAAACTCAGTTTCACAAAGCCAGAGCCAAAGAGATGGGCCTCCCTATGCACAAAAACTTTGAGGTTAGGGAAGAACAACTTAAGGCTCTGGAAGAGTTAAGAAAAGAAGAAAAATCTGCCAAAGCTGCTAAGTCTCTTGCCCTCCAAGAAGCAAAGAAAATAAAAATGTCTACCTTGGAGGTGCAAAAGAAAATAATGGAAGCTGCCAAGCAATCAGCAGGAGAAAAAGGGAAGGAAGCGGAAAAAGGTACTCAGGTCTCAGTGACCAAATCAACAGTACCTTCTGCCAGAGCCAAATTCCATTTTGACAACTTGGCCAAAAAGAAATTTCATGATGTTGCTACTAGAAGGCTGGCCAAGGAAGGAATTGTCAAAGCTGTTGCCATATCAAGAAAAGGCACTCAGTGGAAACTTCAGATCACAAGGATGGGTGCAACAGGCCCTGAATTGGAATCATATGATCACGCTGATGTGGCTCAAATGGGTTACAGGGAATGGGTGGAACTGGTAGTTGCCCTGAGCCAGTCTAAGTCAGAAACGGCTAAGACTATCAGGGCATACATAAAGAAGCTGATGGAGAGAGTGAGTGAGTTGGGCCTGATCCCTAAAGAAGTCAAAGAGGGTGTCTCTGTGACATCCCCTAAAATCAAGGCCAGAAGGAAAAAGAGAGATTCAGAGCTGGAAGAACTCCTTAGGATGATTGAACAAGGAGATTATGCTGTGGAAATTAAAGGAGTTGACCACAGCCTGCCTGAAGGAGTTGAATTTGAAGATGGCAAAGTGATTGAAGAGCCTGAGTTAGGGGCATTTTTTGTGGATCCCTTATCTTAGAAGAAATGTTTTCAAAGAGCTTCTGACCTACACAAAGTTGGTCTTAAGCAGCTTGCAGCCTTCAGAATTGCCACCTCCTTCAGTCAGTCCAGCCAATGGAGAGCAGCTGTCTGGGAAGAGCTGAAAGGATTTTATGACAGAGGTGAGCTCCAAAGTTCTAACTTTATGTTTCTTACAGCTGAACTTGAAGAACATGAAGAAACAAGGGAAGAACTTTTAAAAAGATTCAAAGAAGGGATGCCACCCCCTGTCGAATGAAGTCCACCTGCCATCTGGGTAGGTGAAGAATGGAAGCTGTCCATTAGTTGGACAGGCTTGCCATTATCTGCTCCCGTCTCAAACAGTCCAAATCTTGTACATAAGTTGTACACTCTGTACATTAGTTGTACACAATTACATTAGTTGTAAAATACATTAGCACATTAGTTGTACTTTTGTAAGAACATATGTTGTTCTAGGTTAGTCAAGAATCAGTGTATATATAAACTGATCTTTTACTTTACTATAATGTTGTAATTTTATTTCAGCAAATGTACTGTAAAAATATATAGTGATTTTTGACAGGACCAGCTTGATCTGGTTATTGCAAATAGGGGGAGATTGTTAGGCACGAAAAGGCCTCAGTCAAACCTGCTCTACATCTGAGGGGGAGATTTTATAATCAAACCTGTTGATGCATTTGTAGGTTGAATTTAAGGCCTGTTTTATGCCTTATTGAAACCTGAAAATGATTTGCAATATCAGTCTAAAGCTGTTCTGATCGTTGCATGTGTTGCAACCAAGACAGTTTGTCCAAGCTGCTCAGTCTGCTAATCAGGCTGGACATAAACTGTCTACGCTGCTCTACACTGTTGAGCAGCTTGGGCATTTTTAAGGTGTTCTGTTCTTTGTGAACAGAACCTGTTCTTTGTGAACAGGCTAAACACTTTATGGAATTTGTTTCCAAGTCATCATGTATTGTTTTTAACTACCAGATCAGTTTACACAGTTGAAGACAAAGTGGAAAGCAGAACCGCTCAGCCTGCCCAAGCTGTTCTGTCACATGAAGACAAACGGATATTTGAAAAAGGGTGACAGACCTTTTTCTTATATCAAAATAGGCCTTTACAAGGAAGAAAAACGCAAAGTTGACATTCCTAAAATGGTTAAAGGCAATGCAACAGTAGAAAGTAAAAAAGACAAAAGATTTGCACGTCTGCTTTTCAGAAAAGTGCAGAAAAGCTCTATTGTCTTTTCAAACAAGACTTCTACTTTTTCGTTCTGTCCAATGAAGATGTTTCTCTTAGATCCTCTGTGTGAGTATAAAAGGAAGCTTCTAAGGTCAGAAAGAATGTGAAGAAAGCTAAGTGCTTAAACCAAGAGTGAACGTGCAAGTGTGATATTTATGCTTGCAAATCTTCTGTAAACAAGCTTCTGTGTGTCTAAGCTGTTTACCAAAGATGTTCCTTAAAGTCTTGTAAAATACAGTGAGTGCATCTTAGTGAGTGTGTTCATTGTAATCTAGTTTGAGTGTGTCTTAGACTAGAAACCATACTGTTGTATTCTGTCATCTCAGCTTTAACAATTCCGCAGTCAAGCTTGTTTGTAATTAACATTTGTTGATAATACATACAAACATTGAGAAAAAGAGTGTGTAGTTTTTAAATACTGTATTCACCCCCCCTCTACAGTTTATTACTATATACTTTGGGAACCTTTCGGGACCTACAAGGCTTTTAAGTATATAATGTTTACATTATTGTACTTGGTGATAGTATGAAAACTTTTGCAGAATTTCAAGTAGTTGTGATCATCCAATCTTGTGACCTCATGAGCTGTCATAGTCTTCTGGTCAACCAATTTGGTAAAGATCTAGTCAATAGTTTCCAGAATAGCTTACATATTTGTTATTATAATATTTGTTGAAATATCAGACATGGAAAATTTCATTATTTTAACGTCATTCTAATCATTGTTCATAACCTCACCATCGATCCACCCAATAAATTTTGCTACTTGTCTATTTATCCATTTCTTCTAAACAAGCCTGTAGTTCAATCATAGAAAACCTCAATTATGTGAATGCTATGTTGAAATTTCAATGTTTGTTGTAGGGCGTTGTATGTATGAATTAGTTACGTATGTGTAAAATGTAAATGATTGGTATGCACATGGCTTTTGTGATGATAGGGGACTTGCTGTCTAGTGATTCATGGAAGGAAGCTCGTTTTGGTAATAAAAAAGGAAAAATAACGTTAATCTGTGGTTTAAATCTTCAAGATCTCTTGTGTTAGTGGTTTTGGTTCCAACACCCACATGTACAAGATCAATGGAACTGCAAACATCAATGCTATTGGAGCTGCCGCTGAAAAAGGTTTCAGCTGAAGCCATTTTGCTTCTATATGCTATTATTATTTCTTCTATAGGTACATATGCACCACCAGATAATAATTCTTGAGGGTGGATAATCAGTGTTCATGTAACGGGAGTAGGTCAGACTAAATTTTAGTTTTGATACCATGTTTTGTAAAAAATGTATAAAATCACTTATCACTTCGTTTTTAGTGCCCTTTTGTCATAATATCATGAATTAGGTTCCAATTTATACATGAATTAGATTATATCCTGCATCATTAACTAATACAAAAAACTATTTTAATCCTCACCAGCAAACATATTATTAACCAAAATTTAAATTCTAATTTATTTTAATTCCACTCCATGAAACAAACGTCGCATGAATGTAAAATATTTGCGGCTGCCGCTTTGCGCAGGTACACTACTAGTATTTCATCTCCTCTATTTCGGAGTCAGCTTCGCTGCAAAAGATCCCGGAATTGGTCGATTCGGAATCGGCTGGATTGGAGGAATCCGGTTCCCGGTAACCGGCCGCATCGGCCCGGTAACCTTCGTTACCGTCAGCATTTGGTACTCTCTCGATAGCTTCAATAGTTCACTGAAAGCCTTTGGTGTAATGAACCGCAAGCCCTTCAGAAAGAAAGACATAATAAAAAAAAGATAAGAAAGGTTTATGATTCTGAAGAACTACTACTCAACAACCCACTTTTCCTTCTTTAGCTTGTATTTGTATTTCTTGTCAGCAAGAAGAGCTAGAGTATCAATGGTTGTCTTTTCTGCTTGTTTCTTTCCAGACATTTTCCTTAAAACAACTTCCTCATAGTTGTTAAGATTCTCAAACAGCATATGGAAATCCATATTGTCAATCTCTATAGTCTGCTGTATGATCATTGTGTATTTATCCTATTCCGGATTAAGCACATTCAGGAATTTGACAATTATGTCCATATTAGATTTTTTCACTCCATTCCTCTTCATCTCACTCACTAGATTGAAAAACCTCAGATAGGTACTTTCCAGCAATTCTCCTTCTCTCGCTTTGAAATTTTCAAAAGACATCAGACTGTTTCTGGCTCTATTCATAGTCGCTTTGTCTGAACCCCGCATAAGTTTACACACCTCATCCCAGATGGATTTGGCTGTTGTTGTATTTGTCAGACTGATATATATGTCGTTCGGGATTGAAACCAACAAGAGCCTTCTGGCAGTTTTGTCCCCCGACTTTCTTCGTTTTTGTGCTTCAGTCTAATTTGTGACCTTTATAGTTCTTTCTGGCATCAGAGGATTGCCGGTTGGTACAACTGGAATGGTTTCAAGAAAAACTGGTGCTCCCTCTGTCTGGGAATTCAACATTTCCTCGGATATGTCATGGAAGCTGATAAATTACAGAAACTGTTCCCTCCACTGAACATACTCACCTCTATACAGAATAGAAGGTTTGGTTTCCGAACCCATACCTAGTGCATTTTTTGAAATTGTGAATGATTAAACAGAATCTTCCAATATCTTTTAATGGAATATGATTGATTTGAAATGAACACTGAATGA
>JAANYP010002534.1:122366-188534 GCA_020465985.1 Centrapalus pauciflorus
TTTGGCGAACACACTCCAACATCAGCTTTTGCAGCTAAGTTCACACAAAGCTGTCAGTATTTTGAGGCCTGACAACCCTATGTTGATGATTAGTTTTACCATTCACATTTTGAAGAATGTATTGGAAGTTCACCAGAGTGATCAATCTTCTTTCAAATTACTACTCTCAACAATTGAAGCTGCATGTGTCAGATCCCTCAAGTAGGTGGATTTGTGCCGGAATCGTTGACTTATACAATGGCATGACTTTTTATGACAGATTGGCCCATCAAGAGTCAAACTATCTTTTGAAGCTTGGCATGCTTTATATCTGTTTCTCTCTTTTCTTCAGTAACTGGAGTGAGTGCACGTGTTTAATCCTCAAGCTCAGTTTCCAACTTATGGAAACTGTGCCAGGCTTTACTTGATTTAAGTTTTAAGAATAGCTTTGAGCTTAGAGATTTCAGATAATAAAGCATCCATGTTCTCAACGCAGCTTTGAGATCAACAAGCATCATATTCAACATTTTAACTTTTTCTTCAGAACTAAAAAACATGTAAGACACAAAGTTTTGTACCTTATACATCATTGTAGGTTCCACGTTCTCTAAGCTGCTGAAGACTTCAGCTCCAGCCATATCCTGTTTGAAATGCTTGTTTGATGGGAACTAGTCGTTGGCCCATCAGAAATTGATTATCTTCTTCACAGATGATGAATCAGCATTCCTCCCAGTCACATGTCTCTGCCATGCTTCCCTTTGGCGATTGGAAGACAAGGTTTTCCATTTCCTCAGCTTAGCCATGGCCATATGGCGTACTTAACCCCTATAGCCATCATCCTTGTTAGGTCTTGTTGGGTTTTTGGGATGACTGACCAAACAGCTTTTGACAACCAGTAGCAAGCTATGCTGACCAGTTTTGCCACACTGATTGAAGCAGCAACAGCTTGGGATTGTAAATCGCCTTCTTTGCCAGCACTTGAACCTTCACTTGCCTAGCATATTTCTTCCTCAAACCTTTTCTTGTTGAAACCTTTGACCACGCATGGCTATCATTGCTCATCTCTTTTTCAGCAAGATCTGCAGATCTTCTTGTCTGACACCTCCCCTTTTCCTCATCCTGCCTGATCAGGTCTGAATGAACACATCACTCACCTTGATTACAGGTGTCTCCCACTAGCCACAAGGCTGCACCTTTTCTGGCCATTTCCAAGGCATTCTTCTTTGTGTTGCTGACTGTTATCATTCAGTACGGATCCACCAGATTGCCTAGATCCATCCTTCTGCTCGTACCTGAGTTCCTTCGTATTGTTGCGACAGTAGTTCCAATCTTCAGGTAAAAAATGTCCAGAAATTTGCTTCACCCAGGGTTAAGTACTGTCCTTGGTGATCCCCAACAGCTTTGAGATCATTCACTAGAGAGGTGAACCTGGTTGTTAGTAGGTTCCGTGAGCGCTCTCCCTTTTGTTTTTAGCAAAGAGAGTTCATACTGCCTCAACAAGATTGTTGATCCTGTTGTCCAGTGTTGATGTGGGTGGTCCATCATAGACGGCTACACAAGTATCCCCCCATCTCCTTTGCCTGTCTTCATTTTTCCCCCTGCTGAACACATATCAGGCGAGAACAAGACCAGGTTGTTTCTGGCCTTTGCATCCAGAGCCACCAATCTCTTTCTTATCCGACCATTGAGCTTAGCATCTCAAAGGTCCTGATTTCATGGGGCCAGCTCCTTCAACCGCGGAGTTATAGTAGTAACAGAGCGTTGGACATCGGGCCGACCTCCATCACTATCTCTGGCAGTTGTACCATCCAGATTCTCTAAGTAGAGCATAATTCTGCACTTCAACCAGAGAATGTTCTTCATGATTAAATTTTGGAGGCTTGCCCCATAGAGCACTTGTCATAGTAAGACGAATTTGCAGCACTTTGTCCATGGCAATTGGGATTCATGAGAGTCTAGAATGACACACACTTTAGCCTGCTCTGATACCAGTGGTCGTGTCCCGAGAGGTTCCCAGAGTATCTAGTTACTAGCTGTTAGTAGCGGGGGGTGAATACAGCAATTTAACAACTACACACTCTTTTCCAATGTTTTATGTATTACAACAATTTGTTAATTCCAAACCAAGCTTGAATGCGGAAATAGTTCCACGCTGAGATGACAGATCACAACAATGCCTTACTCGTCTAAGACGACTCGAACTATATACAATGACTACACTCCCTAAGAAGACTCCACTGGTTTTACAAGTAAGGAACGCTTAGGTTAAAAACAGCTTAGACCACAGATGCTGGTTTACAGCAGAAGCTGCAATGCCATGAAGATCAACTTGCAAGTTCAACTTTGGTTTTAGCAACTTTAGGTCCTCTGCCTATCCTTTCTGCCTTAGAAGCTTCCTTTTCATATCACCTTAAAGAATCTCAGAGAACCATCTTTCATTGGGACGTATGAAAAGGAAAATGTTGCTTGTTGAAAAGACAACCATAATTTGACTTTTTGAAAAGCAGTATGTCTTCACCATGTGCAGAAACTTTTGTCTTTTTACTTGTCTACTGTTGCATTGCCTTAACTTACAATGTAGGAATGTCAACTTTGCGTCTTTCTTCCCGGTTAAGGCCTATTTTGATATTGATATCAAGAAAAAAGGTCTGTCCACCCTTTTTTCAAATATCCTTTTGTCTTCATGTTACAGAACAGCGTGGCAGGCCTGAGCAGTTTTGTTTCCACTTTGTCTTCGACTTTGTAAACTGATCTTGGTAGTCAAACAATACATGAAATGCTTTGGAAACAAATTCCATAAAGTGTTTAGCCTGTTCACAAAGAACAGGTTCTGTTCACAAAGAACAGAACACTTTAAAAATGCCCAAGCTGCTCAACAGTGTAGAGCAGCGTAGACAGTTTATGTCCAGCCTGTTCAGCAGACAGAGCAGCTTGGACAAACTGTCTTAATTGCAACACATGCAACATATACAAACAGCTTTAGACTGATATTGCAAATCATTTTCAGGTTTCAATAAGGCATATAACAGGCCTTAAATTCAACCTTCAAATGCATCAACAGGTTTGATTATAAAATCTCCCCCTCATATGTAGAACAGGTTTGACTGAGGCCTTTTTGTGCCTAACAGGAACCAAGTCAATACTAAACTCGACTTGACGTTCCGGTGGCACTCCGGAAATATCGTCAGGGAATACGTCTGGGAACTCACAGACGATAGGAATATCAGATAAAGACTTCTTTTCAGAGTTGGATTCAGATAAAACGTAGCACAGATAGGATTCGTGACCCTTGGATAGATACTTATAAGCTTTATCAACAGAAATGAAGCAGTGATCACCTTTTCGCTTCTCGCCCTTGATCTCAAGTACTCGGCCGTCTGAAGACTTGATTCTGATGACTCGTCGGTTGCAGATAATTGTAGCCTCATTATTCGTTAACCAGTCCATGCCGATGATGACGTCAAATTCTTTTAATGGAATCGGGATGAGATCGAGGTTGAATACGATGTTATTTACGAGCAGAGTGCAGTTTCGGTAGACAGAATCAGCCATAACGAAATTGTTACTAGCTGTCTCAATATCAAGTATTATGGGAAGCTTTGATGGAGCTTTATGTAGCCTTTGTGCAAAAGATGTGGATATAAAAGAACGACTGGCGCCGGAATCGAATAATACTCTAGCAGGAATGGAGTTAAGTAAGAACATACCGGTAACCACATCAGGTGTTTCTTTCGCTTCTTCTGCTGTTATCTGAAAGGCTCGAGTTCTTGCAGTCGGCGTTGCAGCAGAACTTTTCCCCGTAGAACCTCCTGCTGATGTCTGTGGCTGATAACGTGGTCCGCTACGACACTGATACATGAAGTGCCCTCTCTTACCGCATTTCGCACATCCATGTCCCTGCTGTGTACATTCCTCACTACTGTGACCAATCATATTGCACGCAAAGCAAGTAACGTCTTCTGGATTGCACAACCCCATGTGTGACTTTCTGCATCGCTTGCAGAATCGTGGCTCGTTCGTGAGGGAGTAAACTTGTGCTTTCTGTTGTGAACTATGCTGATGGGATTGCTGAGATTGTGACTGAGACTTATTTGGCCTAAAGAATCTGCCAAATCGCTGTTTCTTTGGAGGAGACGGATTCATCGGGTTAGTAGACGGAGCGTATAACTGATCGCCGTACTCTAAGTATCCTCGCTCAATCTGTCTCGCTGCTTCTACCATTTCCAGATAGCTCTTATATTTGATCGCACTCATGGGATGTCGATATCTGGGATTGAGTCCTACTCGGAACCTATTCATTTTCCTTTCCTCTGTTGCCACTTGGTAAGAAGAGTAGCCACATAATCTCGAAAATTCGTGTTCGTATTCATCTACAGTCTTCGTTCCCTGAGTCAGTTGCATTAATTGGACTTCCATCTTATCTCGTTGGTCAACCGGGCAGTATTTCGCGTTGAACATGTCTAGAAACTGGTTCCATTCCAATGTCTGAATGACTTCCTCCCCGTACATGCTTCGCTGTGTCTTCCACCATGCGCGAGCAGCTCCAACAAACAACGCAGACGCGTAGCTCACTTTCTTAGAATCTAAACAGTCAGAGATTCTAAAAATTTCTTCCGTATGACTGATCCAATCCATCGCCTGAATCGGATTTACAGTACCCTCGAAGTTCAGGGCACCGCTCGCTTTAAAATCTTTGAATTTGCAGCCTTTAGGCTGAGCAATTTGGGCATCGGGAATAGAGTTATCAGAATCAGAGTCATTAATCTGAACTTGCTTTTCTTTTCTCTTATTTTTCTTATCTTCACGTCTTTTAGCTTCGGCCTCATCTCTGGCACGAAACTGTTCTTGCATCATTTTGTTTTGTTGTTCTGAGTGTTGGGCTAAAAATTGTTGCATCATTTCAAACATTTGTTGTGGATTCATGTTGCTGGGAATATCACCTGATCCTGATCCTGACATCTTCTACAGATCTCTTATAGGATCACTTATGTATCTAACATCTTCTAGACCTGATATTATGTTTGCTGTCTGTGTGTGTGCTAGGTTTCAATGCTCTCCAAAGGATTCTCATTTGGTTGCTGTTAAGAGAATCTTTAGATATCTCAAAGGCCAACCACATTTAGGCCTATGGTATCCTAAAGACTCTCCCCTTGAACTAACAGCCTACTCTGACAGTGACTATGGAGGATGCAACATTGACAGAAAATCCACAACTGGTGGATGTCAATACTTAGGAGCAAGACTGGTCTCTTGGCAATGCAAAAAGCAGACAACTGTTTCCACCTCATCCATTGAAGCAGAATATGTAGCAGCTGCAAGCTGCTGCTCCCAGGTAATGTCGATTCAAAATCAATTGAGAGACTATGGTATGAACTTCTTACCCACTCCTATTTACATTGACAATTCAAGTGCAATCAGCATTGTGCAAAACCCAGTGAAATTCCAAAAAACCAAGCATATAGACATCAGATTTCACTTTATAAGGGATTGTAATGAGAAGAAATTAATCCAAGTTACCAAAATACATACTGATGATCAGTTAGCTGATCTATTTACAAAACCTTTTGATGTAGGAAGATTCACTTTCCTGGTATCAAATATTGGTATGGTAAACATGGAATAATTTGTTTTCATTACTCTCTAATTCATATGCTTATTTAAGGGGGAGTCACTGTTTCATTAAAAGATGTCTAAGTTTCAACTAACAGCTTGAGTATTTTCTCAAGCTGCTAGTTCATTTTCTCGGACTGTTAGTTCTTTCACTTGATCTGGCAAACTGTGCAGGGTATTTAGGTAATTTCTTAAATGTGTGCGCGGGACCCAACCTTTTCAAAAACCTTTATAGGTCCCAGTTTCGTTCAGTTGTAACTACCAGTTACAAAATTTCATACCACGGCCTTCTTTTCTCTCTGAACGATTCACACACTCTTCTTTGCAACCCTAAAACCTCCGTTTAATCTTCAATGGAGTTTGTCAAAGAACACAACTGCCTACCCTACTCTCTAAAGCACTCTGAACTTCAACCGTTCCATGACATGATGGATTTTCTAAGACACTCCCATATCCATCATGCCCTCAATATCAATCCTACCATATACATATCTCATATTGAGCAGTTCTGGAACCGTGCCTCTGTACAAACCATCAATGGAGTTCCTTCTATAATATCCAAAATTGATGGCACTTCCATCACAGTAACTGAGGAATCCATTCGACATCATCTGCATCTTCAAGATGCCACAGGTATAACAGACCTAACCTGTGAAGACCTCCCCTTCTGGGGCAGTCCTCAGAGTCTAGGTCCCACAATAGCAATACGATATCAACCATACTAAGATAGAGTAATTAAATTGCGGAATAATAAAATTACATGTACATACAAGATTAGGATTAAGTTTACATAATTCAAAATAAAGTTATAAAAAGGGTAACATCTAATCTAATCATAATATCATACATTACATCATATCTACCCAGAACCACCACAATTGTTGTCTTCCAATCAATACCAGAAAGATTTGTTGAGTAGTGGTCTAGAAAATCTTCAAAACTTGGATCTTGAATGACCTAAGTACTAGGTCCTGCAGGTGATTTTCCTTTGGCTTTTCCTGTAAAATATTAATGCAACATCTGTAAGCAACGCTTAGTGAGTTTATAGATTTTCAATATCAACATGCGTGTCAAGCGGAGTCATCAGTCTAAGCGTGATATGTCTTGGCTGCCGCTACAGCCCTCATGATTGAGATATAGAATCATAGAATCGGATGATGTTCAAGCCACACTCACGCTTAAATCGTGGGGATCAGCCACATACTGGGCTAGCTACCAGTAAGTCAATATGGCGGAACATCGGAGGTCATTACCAAGTTCATAAGAACTGGTGAAATAGCCGGGTCTAGAACAATAGACCATAAGGGCTAGTCAAGCTGAATCAATCTATCAAATGTCTGATCAATGATGTAAGCATATGTCTTAGAAGTCATGATAGCAATGAATCATAAAGCAAAGTCTGAAGCAATATTAAATGCAATATGAAAAGATAATCAAATAGCTATCATGATCCACTGGGCAACACCCATCCATGGTGTGCACAGGTCTCAATCCAGCTGATAAATGAATGTCAATAAATATAACAGCAGCAATATATCTCAACCGGATCTATGCATGTTCAATCTGAATATCTATAACTCACTGGTCTGGGTCTTGGTCAAACAGATATATGAATCTGCCACCTGAGTTATCTCAGGATTTTATCTTTGTCAATCTGTAATCTGTCAATCAATTCTCTGACCCGCTTTTAAGTCTTTAAGTCTTTAAATCTTTGTTCAGAATATACTGAACCTGTTCAAATTCATTCATGATAAAATCATGTTAAAAAAATCTGTAGTTCTATCTGATTCTGATAACTTTCAGTTCATCAATCTTTTGTTCGATCATATTCTTTATTCTTTCAAATTCTCAAAGGTCCTCTATTTATACATTTAACACATGTATATATATAAATATAATCATCCATATTAAAATATCAAAATAGATAAAATTGAGTTTTCGGATCATAAGTTTCGGATCAGCCCGGAATGGGATCCGGATTCGGATCGTCCGGATCCGGACACATCCGAATTGGGGACCGAATTGGCTACTGAATTCGGACTTGGTACATCCGAATTAGCATTGGTTCCGAAATCAGTATCATTTTCAATATAAGCACCGAATTTCGGATCATTAAAACCCGAAATAGTGATATCCGAATTTGTGAAGTATCCGAATTGGACCCATCATCCGAACCGAATCATAGGTCCGAAATGGACAACATCCGAATTCGGTCCTACCCGAATTCGGATCCATACTTAGCATTTTTCCCAGAAATTGTTCTTGGTGTTCATCATATTGTTCATACGGATTTTTCATAAAAATTACTAAAAACTCATTTTATTAACATGCAATGTTATATAAGGTTGTATTAACATTATTTGAATGTTTTTATATAATTTCTTTGATCAAAAACATCTTAATTTAATCAAGATCATCCAAAAACTCATAATTTTCTCAAGAACACATATATTAACAAAAATTCCGATTTTTAATTAATTTTGAATGATCTAACTATAAAATTTTATTTCTTTAACATCTATTAACTTAAATTCATCATAATCTACAAAATTCTTATACATGCAACCTAAAATTTCTCCTTTTTAATTCTTTGGTTTCGGTTTTTACCAAAACCGAACCAAAACACATAAATTTCAAGTTTTATCAAAATAATTACCTTTAATTCTTGTAGATTCTTGTTGTTGAAGGATTGTTGTAACTTCTTCTTTGATTGCTTCCCAAATTTATTGCGAATTTTATGAACTTTCTTGATGATTTTGTTGAAATTTCCGTGAGCTTAGAGAGAGATTAGAGAGAGAGAGTGAAATTTGAGTTAATGATCTTTAATGATCAATAATTCGGCTTTTATATCTCCATTTGATCACATTTGTAATCTTAACCCACTTAAACTTTTGTATTTTATATCTCTTTTATTTTACTTAATTATATCATAAATATAATTTAAAATTATATTTACTTAATCCATTTTCATATTTTATTTAATAATTGCAACATAAATAATATAATATAATAAAATTATATTATTAACTCAAAACTTAAGCATTACATGACTGACTAAAAGTTAGGTTGTTACATAACCCTTAATGCATTACATACTGGTCTTCATGATATTGGATATAGGGGTCCTGCTGATTCCTTTACTTTCTTGAAAGCACACTTTTCACCTAAATGGAAATATCTTGTGCATATTATTCAGCAGTGTATTAGCCTCAAAAGAACTGGTTGGTCAGAATTTTCCTCAAATATTGCCACTGCCTTAGTGTGCTTTTCAACGGGCCAACAGTTTAATTTTTCGAATATGATTTTTCATGGGATGTTAAGGCATCATTCCCTAAAGAATGGGAAATTTTTGATGTATCCTAGATTTTTGGCAGAGATAATTGCAAACACTTGCACCACTTCTCATATACATAAGAGGATACATGTTTCCCATCGACACTCACTATCTTCCATTAAAAGGCTTTTAAAACAAAGTGCCAAATTTTTGAGTATAGATGTTCCATTGCCTTCTGCAATGATCAACATCATTCCAAGAAACAGAGGAGAGGGTCCTGAGCAGGCTCAGCCTAACACTACTGCTTCACCCCCAGGAGCCCAACCCCCTCCTCATGATACACAAATGCCTTCTGCTCCTATTAATCAGCCAATATCCACACTTAAATATCCATATAAAAGAAAAAGAGGTCCAGGAGCTCCTTCCTCCTCAGCCCTCAGACAAGAGCCAAATAACCCTGTGCAGGAGGACACTTCTGCATAGAATATCCAAAGGGTACACATTGAGGACACTCCCATCCTCACTCAGGAGGTGGACATCTCACCAGAGATAGTCCATATGGGTTCTGTGGCTGACACTACTGCTGTCTCTGCACAAGAGGCACAGGACAGTGCCAATATCATTAAGACCACGCCCATGGCAACAGCAAGTGTGCAAACACCAGCTGGAAGTCCCCAGAACCAAGAATAGAGGGGCCCAGATGTTTCTACTTCTGGTATTCATGCCAGTGATAGATCACAAGCACCACATATGTTTGCTGATCTTGAGGCTAGTCTGCAACTTATGTTATTAACGGATCCTAAGATGAAACCTGTTGTAGCTATGTTGGAATACCAAAAGTCCATCATTGCTGCACAGGGAGCACAGATCATTGCACTCAAGCAGGCAGAAGCGGCTCAAAATCAGAGAATGGATTATCTCCATAAAGGGTTTACCCTCTGTGGAAATAAGATCATGCAATTAGAGCGATTGATTCAAACCCAAGTGGCAAAGGTTGTAGGTCCTCCTGACCAAACCAATGCTTCCAAAAAGGGGGAGAATCAGGAGTTTCCTAAAGCAGTCCAAGCAGCTCCAACAGAATCAGTCCAAGCAGCTCCAACAGTTCAACCATCTAGGCTAACAGTCCCAACAGCTTCTCAAGCTGTTAGCCTAGAAACTCAAGCTGCTTCTTCAAGACCAACTGGAGTTGTTATAAGAGAAACAACTCAGGCTCCCAGCAGTTCAGTCCAAGCAACATCTTCTGCTACAAAAGATAAGGGCAATGGTATTCTTATTGAGTCTCCAAAGCACAAATTTTCTTCCAGAGAAGCCCAGATTGCCTTTGATGCTGAAATTGCCAGAAAATTAGCAGAAGAACAAGATCAAGAGTTAGACCAGCAATCCCAGCCCCCAATGGAAGATGATGAAACCCTAGGTGATTACCTAAAAGGGTTTGTGGTCAAACAAGGGGAAAAGAAGAGGAAGATGCCAACAGGGCATTCTAAGGCTGAGCATAGAAGATTTCTAATAAATTTTGCCTTTGCAGCTGGTATCCCAAAGAAAATGGCTCAGTCCATGAGCACAGAAAGCTGCAAGATATCCATGACAAAGAGATGGACAAAATAAAGAAAGCCAAAGTCTCCCAAGAAGTCCAAATATCCCAAGAACCAGTTCAAACTGGTACAAGTGTTGTTCAAACTGCTTCCAGTGCCCCTGCTCCTTCTATTCAAGCAGCTGCTTCTATTCCTAAATCAGAGTCATTGTCTCAAGCAAAGCTGGATCAGGTTAAGAAGGTGTTGTTTGAGCAACAACTACAAAAGGCGATGGAATTAGAGAAATTAATAGACCAGCATGACTTTACAAAACCTCTTATTAATTACTGGTATGCTAAGCCAATGGACAATATTGACTTAAGATTTCAGTTTGTCATAAGAAGGGAATCTGGTCCAGAAGAAGAGTATGACAGCTTCTTGCATATGGCTCAAAAGATGACTAGAGATGAGGTCACAAGAATGCACAATATTGGGTCTGTGACACAAGTAAGATCGGCTCTACCACAAGTAAAGCAAGTCATCAAAGATCTGAAGAGCATTGTTGATCCTGAGTCTATAAGGAAAGATATAGAGGATGCAAACAAAAAGGGAATGAAGATCAAACAAGTTGATCTGTTTGTCAAATCAAGGACTTACAGAATAAAATTTACAGATGGATCTGGTATGTTCTTCAATTTTGAATTCTATGATCTACCAAAAGCTATGCTACTCCAGATGAAATCTGTTAAGATATCTTGTGATAGAGAAGAGATGAAGAAAGAGTTTTTGAAGGCTGTAAATCAGAAACTTGCACAGTTGTAAGTTTTTGAAAGCCTTGGTTTGTAAATAACAATTTACTTGTTTATTTCCTTATTTGTATAGAACTTAAAGTCTTGTACAAAGAATTTAAGTTAGGGGGAGATTGTTGGGAAATAGTCTAAGTAGTTCAAGCTGTTAGTTAGACTTCTCAAACTGTTAGTAGAATTTCTGTGTAAATACAAAGTTCATGCTGTTAGTTGAAGAATCTCGAGCTGCTAGTGTAAAAGTTCAAGCTGCCAGAGTAAATCAACTCAAGCTGCTCTGTTCAAGCTGTCAAGTGATTGAAGCTGCTCAACAGTTTCATAAACAGAAAGTGCTGATATTCAGGAAAAGATATCTACACGAAGATTCCAGCATATCTACTATCAGAGAAGTCATAGTCCTTCAAGGAAACAAATCAAGAAGCAATATAAATACATAGAATAGGTCTTTCTATTGTATAGGAGTTTTTCTGCATATTCAAGTTTGTAATTGCTTTTTGTTTGAGTTTCCATAAGCCTCTAAGGTTGTAAAACCCTAAGAACAGTTTGTGTTCTTCGTCTAATCAAACAAATTAGAGGTGATTGTAATCATTGAAGTCAGCAATACAAGCAGTTTTGATTATTACTTGTGTTTATTTGCTATTGATTCTGAAAGCTATTGTTAAAATAATTAAGTGTTATTCCGCAAACTTCTTAATTAAACTTTGATTCAAAGCAAGATTATTGATTTATACTCTGATAAATTCAAATCAATTAGTCTTGATTAATTAGTTTAAGATCCTGACACAAAGGGAGGAGGCCAAACATTAGTTATTTCCATGTGTTTATGTGGCCCTGCTTCATTCTAAATCAGAGGGACCAACTAGCAAAATTTGAACCCAAAGCTGATGAAGGTGTGTTTGTTGGATCATCTGCTATCTCTAAAGCCTACAGAGTATATAACTACAAAAGAAAGGTGATAGATGAATCTATCAATGTCACCTTTGAGGAGTCTAGGAGTGCCCCCACCAAAGCTGTTCCTGAATCAGTTTCAAGCAAGTTCAGCTTTGATGATCTCATGCATTCCATCAATGAATAAAAGGACTCAAAAGCTTCCACTTCACCAAGAGTGGAACCTGTTAATCACAATGGACATAATGCTGACTATGTTGATACACCCTGTGTGAATAAGTGTACTGACATAATTAATACACCATGTCCAGAACCAATCAATGCTGATTTTCCTGGATCCTCTGCTGATGTGTTCAATAATAGAGATTCATGTTCAACAGGTGAACATGCTCATGATAACAGGGTGTCTGAAAATCTTGAAAGCTGTTCGACAAGACCTGATGAAGATGAAAATGATATAGGAGAATCTTCATTGAGACATGATCCAAAGTGGATCAGGTGTCACCCCAATGATCAAATAATTGGTGACATCAATAAATAGGTACAAACAAGATGGGACAACTTAGGAAACTTTTGTATGTTTTCTAGCTTTGTGTCCCTGATGGAGCCAAAGAAAGTGAAT
Source organism: Centrapalus pauciflorus (assembly GCA_020465985.1). Classification (NCBI taxonomy): domain Eukaryota; kingdom Viridiplantae; phylum Streptophyta; class Magnoliopsida; order Asterales; family Asteraceae; genus Centrapalus; species Centrapalus pauciflorus. The sequence continues at coordinate 135,054 of JAANYP010002534.1, forward strand.
GATGCTCTAAAAGATGCCAATTGGATCACTGCCATGCAAGAAGAACTCAATCAGTTTGAGAGAAATAAAGTATGGAAGCTGGTCCCTGTTCCTAAAGGAAAAACCATAATTGGCACCAAGTGGGTTTTCAGAAATAAGATGGATGAGCAAGGTCATGTCATTAGAAATAAGGCAAGACTGGTTGCTCAGGGCTATAGACAAGAAGAAGGGATAAACTATGATGAAACATTTGCTCCAGTGGCCTGGTTAGAAGCAATTCTTTTGTTTCTAGCCTATGCTGCCCACAAGAGCATGAAGGTATTTCAAATGGATGTGATTTTTGAATGGTAAGCTGCATGAAGAAGTATATGTCAAACAGTCTCCAGGTTTTGAAAGTGAACAATATCCAGGTTTTGTGTATAAGTTGGACAAAGCTCTCTATGGTCTAAAAAAAGCCCCTAGAGTCTGGTATGACACTCTTACTGATTTCCTTATGAGCAATGGCTACTCCAGAGGTAAAGTGGATACCACATTGTTTATAAAGAATGTGAAGTCTGATATTATGCTTGTTCAAATTTATGTGGATGACATAATATTTGGGTCTACTAATGAGCAGCTATGCAAGAAATTTTCAATACTCATGAAATCAAAATATGAAATGAGTATGATGGGTGAACTTACTTTCTTTCTAGGATTACAGGTTAAACAAACCTCAAAGGAATTTTTATTAATCAAAGAAAGTATACTTTAGATCTTTTGAAAAAGTTTAAATTTGATCAAAGTTCTCCCATCAAAACCCCAATGGCAACCAATGTAAAATTGGATGCTGATGCCAGTGGCAAAACTGTTTCAGTAACAACTTACAGAGGCATGATTGGGAGCTTGCTATACTTAACTAGCTAGTAGACCAGATATCACGTTTGCTACCTATTCATGTGCTAGGTTTCAAGCTGATCCTAAGGAATCACATCTAGCTGTTGTAAAAAGAATCTTCAGATACCTAAAGGGCACACCAGGTTTGGGTCTTTGGTATCCCAAAGACTCCAGCCTTGAACTAATTGGCTATTCAGATTCTGATTTTGTAGGATGCAGGCTAGACAGGAAAAGCACAACAGGTGGATATCAACTCCTTGGTGGAAAGTTGATCAGTTGGTGTAGCAAGAAACAAAACTCAGTTTCTACTTCTAGTGCTAAAGATGAGTACATTGCTGCTGGAAGCTGCTGTGGGCAGATTCTATGGATGCAGCATCAGCTTGAGAATTATGGACTTGTATATAAGGAAAACTTCTATTCTGTGTGATAATACAAGTGTCATAGCTATCTCCAACAATCCAGTTTTTCATTCCAGAACAAAGTATATAAGGAAAACTTCTCTTCTGTCACCACAATGCTCACTCTCAAACCCACTAAATACATAGCCAACCTAACCATTCCCAAAAACTATGTGGGAGAGGGGTATGAAAAAATGGTGGAGTTTCTGCAAGTTCACCCCCTGCACTATGCTATGACTACCTCTACTGGTGTTCTGTACCAGAAGATAGTTTATGAGTTTTGGTACACCGGTGCTTATGATCCTTCAACCAAAACCATCAGGGGAACCATCCTCAATGGGTCTCAAACCATTGAGATAACTACTGCTCTTCTCAGGGAAGTTCTTTATCTTCGTGTTTCTTAAACCTATGATAAACCACAGCCTGAGGATGATCAGATGGGCAACTTGCAACGCTTCTGTGGCGTAGCAGAACCAAAAGTTGGAGCTACACTATTCAGGAAGGACTTATCACCCACTTACAGTTTTCTATTCGCCTCTGTGGTGATGTCTTTTGGCTGCAAAGTTGGTTCCTTTGACCAGCTTAGCAGGGATGAAATTCACATAGTCCTGCAGCTTGTTGATGGGACTACACTGAACATGGCTCGTTGGATTTTCGTGAATTTGAGGAACTTGGTGCAGCAAGAACATCGCCCTGCTGCTGTAAGATACTCAAGGTTTCTAAGTCTCATCTTCAAACATGTCTGTGGTGAGCATCTCTACAACTCTCAATTCTTGTTAACTACTGCTGCATTCCCTGTCATCGGGAATAGAGTCTTTTACACTCTAGTACTAAACAACGAGCCTCCTCTATCTACCCCAATGAGGAGGTTACTTGGTTTGGTAGAAGGACCCTCTACTGTGAGGGTGGATCCAGTGGCTGCTCCCAAGAGAAAATCCAAATCCAGGCCCAAGCTGGTGAAAGGGGCCTGGAATCGACTAAAGTTGAGCCTGTTCGCAAGAAGGTTAAAATAGTTAAGTCTAAGTCTGTTCCTTCAGCCTCAGTGGCTGAGGAGGAGCAGACTCCTCACCCTAGTTCATCTGTTGAACCTGAAGCCTTTGTGGCTGGTGCCTCTGTGGCACCTGAGACCATGGAACAGGTTAACCCCCCTGTTTCTGACCCAGTCTACATCCAGTCCAAACAGAACCCCTCATCACTTCCCCACAACATCCATCCTCCACTTCATCCCTCAAGTCATATAACCGACGCAAATCCCTAGTAAAAAAGAAACCATCATCCCATACTAGCCCCTCTGACCCCTCTCAACAGGAGTCAGTTGAAAAAGAAGCAACCCCTGCTACTTCTCCTATTTTGGGAGAAATTTCAGCACATTTGGAGCAGGCTTCACTCCAAAAATAGTCCACCAAGAGTCAGCCTAGATCCTCTGGTTCTTCCCAACAGGAACTAGTTGTACAAAAGGAGACTACCACATCCACTATCCCAGCTTCCCAACAAGCTGAGGATATTGAAAGACAAGAGTCCACTCCACTCCATACTGAGTCCACACAGTCTCCACTTCATAATTATCTTACACCATCTGAGTCTGCACGAGGTGCCAAAGCTGCTGGAACAGACCATCCAGCAGATCAGCCTGAAATTTATGCTCCTGGTGATACAACTGTTGTACACCCAACAGATCTTGAAGGACCCTCATCCCAAGCTGATGAACCTGAGGGAATGGACCATCCCTTTGGTGAGGCTGCTCCCCAAGTGCACATTCCATCATCAGGTTTCACCACTGATGATGTGGAAATGCACATCCCTTCTCCCCATGAAGAGGTGCCTGAAAACCAAGGTACTACTAAGGGAACCCCCCGGTCTGTTGGGAAATATTCTAAGTATGTCAAGCTGTTAGTTAGATTTCTCAAACTGTTAGTAGTAATTCTGTGTAATTACAAAGTTCAAGCTGCTAGTTAAATAAGTTCGAGCTGCTAGTTCAGAAGTTCAAGCTGCCAGAGTTAAAAGTTCAAGCTACTCAACAGATTAACAACAGAAAGTGCTGAAATTCAGGAAGTGATTTATATTTCAAATTTTGAATATCTTCCAAGCATATCTACTATCAGAGAAATCATAGTTCATCAAGGAAACAAATCAAAAGGCTATATATATAGATAGACTAGGTCTTTCTATGTAAGTATGTACGTGCAAGTTCTGTAATTTTGTGCTTCAATTGTAATTGCTTTCTGATAAAGTTTCTCAAGCCTCTAAGGTTGTAAAACCCTAAGAACAGTGTGTGTTCTTCGTCTAATCAAACAGATTAGAGGTGATTGTAATCAGTGATTTTGGCAATATAAAGAATTTGATTTTAGTTATATTTATCTGTTATTTGTTCTGAAAGTTTTCTTAAAACAATTAAGTGTTATTCCGCAAACTTCTTAATTGGACTTTGATTCAATACAAGGTTATTGGTTTACACTCTGATTCATTAAAACCAGTTAATCTTAGGCGGTAATTTGATCTTGACACGGTCTTAATGAAGGTGCTATAACATAAGCAGCATCTGAAAGGCCACCAACTCCTACCACTTCACCTCATGATGGAGATATATCCACTGCTGAAGGTTACCTTGACCCTTCCAAGATGGGCCATCTAACATATGCCCCGGCTATGGAACTACTTTCCAAAGTCTCCCTACCTCCCCCCACTAATCGACAAACTCCTACATCTTCCCCATCACCTTCACATTCCTCTCCATCCACCCAATCCAAACAATCCACACATACTCCTCCATCCCCCAAAGATCTTCCTTTGAAGGATCAGCTATCTTTGCTGACCAACAAAGTTGGTTCTTTAGAAAACTCAATGACCTCCCTACCTTCTATCATATCAGACTCTGTGTCTGCTCAGCTTCAGGGGTTCCGTGATTCGTTCAGGACTTCTTTTCCCACCCCTGCTCCCCAAGCTGATCAATCCTCTCAGCTGCTTGCACTCACTGCACAGCTGCAAACACTCTCCTCTACCCTCTCAACAATTCTTTCTTTCCAACAGGACTCTGTGTCCTCACTGTCAGCCGTTTCCCAACAGTTGTAAGCTCTACTTGATACTTGCACAAACACTCTCCCATCCACCTTGGCCAGCCTGAACACTCTAGTGGTCTATCTGTCCAATTATGTGTCATCAAACTTTGATGATATGCAAGATTCTCTTGAAATAAATCTTGCACAGCTTCAAAGTTTGAGGTTCACAGCTTTTGACAGGGAAGCCTTTGCTCAGTTGTCATCCATTTCTACCTCTCACTCTACCTCTCTTCAAACCTGTGTTACACAACTTGCAGAGGTTAAGGATAACTTGGCTTTTTTAGTGCATAGCCTTGTTGGTTCCAAACATGCTTCCAAAACTGCTGCCCAGCCTGCTGGATCCGTTCCTACAGGCAGACTCATTGTTGAAGGCTCTGTGCCATCTCCTTCAAAGGGGGAGAAGATATCTGCCTCAAAGACCAAGTCTAAGGGAGAGAAATCTTCATCTCCCTCTAAGGAGAAATCAGCATCAGTGGGACAAGCAGCAGGTCTTTCCCAAACAGGTCCTACTGCAGATGTCTCCAAAACAACTAAAGCTGCTCAGCCTACTCAGGCTGGATCTCCAAACCCTTCACCATCTAAGAGGGAGGAATCCATTCCTGGGGACAGGCCAAGCAAAAGGAGACCTCTGATCTTGGAGCAAACTGAAGAAGAAGAGGAAGAGGAAACTGAAGTTGTCATAACCACGATAGCTAAAGGGAAAAGAAAAGCCTCAGTGGACACTGATTATCTCAAAGCTGCACAACTGAACTTTGATAAAGTTCGGGCCAAAGACATGGGTCTCCCCATGGAAACTTATTATGAATTCAAAGAAGAGCAGCTTCAGATCCTAGAAAAGCTAAAGAGAGAAGAAGCCTCTGCTAAAGCTACAAAGGCCTTTGTATACAAGGAGGCAAGAAAAGCTAAAATGTCTTCCTTGGATGTTCAAAGGAAACTGCTAGAGGCTGCCAATGAGTCAGTGGCTGAGAAAGAAGGAGAGAAAGAAAAGGGTGCTCAGGTCTCTATGATCAAATCAAAGTCAGCATCCTCCTCAGCAAGAGCCCAAACATACTTTGACAACTTGGCAAGGAAGAAATTCTTTGATGTTGCCAACAGAAGGATTTCCAGGGAAACAATTGTCAAAGCTGTCCCCATTTCAAAGGAAGGCAAACAGTGGAAAATCCAGATAACCGGGCTAGGTCCTGAAGTTCCAGAACTGGAAGCATATGAACATGCTGATGTTGCTCAAATCGGGTACAGAGGGTGGGTTGGGTTGAATTGGCAGTTGCCCTGAGTCAGTCTAAGTCTGAAACTGCTAAGACTATCAGGGAATATGTCAAGACATTAAGAATCTTGGTCTGATCTCAGAAGAACAAATCAAGGGTACCCCGGTGGTTGAACATAAGATAAAGGCCAGGAGAAAGAGGAAGGATACTGAGCTGGAAGAACTCCTGATTATGCTTGATCAAGGTATACTAGCTGTTAAGATCAAGGGAGTGAATCACCCCCGCATACGTCCTCCTCATCTGAATCTCTAGACTCTTGGAATTTTTCTTTTCTTATCTTTTGGTTGTGTACTTAAACATTTACACTTCAGCACTTTATTGTTTCTATTTTGGTCTGTACATATTATATTATTGTTTATTGCTGCTTACATCGTGTTCTGATTATGTTGTGATTGATTGGTTTCATAAGGTCGGACCATGACAAAGATGTTCGCTGGCAGTCAGTTCAGCTTCATCGTCCAGATCCACCTGGTAGCGTTCATCTATTTAGGGGAGTTTTTATGTTCTTGTTTATTGTTCATTCCCATACTTATGCATACTATTTTAGACAGTGAGGACACTGTCTATATTAAGTGTGGGGTGGGATGATAATTTTGGCAGTTTGAGTTTTTTGTCCAAGTTAGCCTGCTTTAGTGCATTTTATGCATGTGTATCCTAATTTTAGCCAATTTTCAAATTTTTCTCTCTTTTTGATGCGCGTTAGACTCTTTAGTAATATTGTTCTGTTTAGATTGCATGCGAGACTAACTTAGTGAGTTTGATGCTATTTGAACAGTGAGAGACGTTTTGATTGCATGTTGTGAATTTTTGAACCGAAATTGCATGATATTAGCACACATATTACCCTTATCATTCATTGTGTCAGAATTTGAGCCGTATAGCATCATTATTATGCTCATATTCGTTTGATATGTGTTTATGCCTGTGTTGACTAATAGAAGTAGAACTTGAACTTAAATACATGTCAAAATCATAATTTTTGAAAATTTGGCACACATATAGAGGCAAATTTAGGATTACCCATTTTTATCTTTCTTTTGTTCATCTTTCACCCTTTATTCTCCCTAGTAGCCCCTTTTGAGCCTTTTTCCTTTCATTTCGTTGACAACCACACTATTTTATAGTTTCTGCGTCTCTTAGTTGGGATAGCTCTTTCTTGCCATTGTTAGTCTCAAATGCATTCTTTTACAGATCTTTATTTTTGAGCAGGTTTGCTTAGGATATTTTTGAGATGAGGCTTAGCTTAGGATATTTTCGAGCTGGTTTGCCTGAGGACAAGCAATGCTCAAGTGTGGGGTTATTTGATATGATGTCATTTGTATATATTTTTCGTATCATTTTGTCTTACATTTTGGCGGTTTTAGCCTTGATATACGTGGAAATGGTATTGATTTGCTTCATATTTTTATTTCATAGGTTTGAAGCCGCCACGTTGCCAAAAGGATGAAAAATGAAGCGAAAACGTTGAATTCACGGATTTAGCCGACCTCCCTTGAAGCTGGAATGATTTTTGCCATAGCCAGTCAGGTCGTGACCACGACTCAGGCTCGTGACCAGGACTTTTGTCGTGATCACGACACATCAGATCTGATTAAAAGAGAGCAGCGACCAAATTAAGGTTACCTTCATTTTTATCTTAGTATAGCCGCATTTTTCACACACTTTAAGGTGTGATTAGTAGGTGTAGGTAGGGTTTTCGTTTTTCAAGCATAGTTAGGGTTAGAATAGCTCAAGCATTCGGTTTTCCTTGGTGATTCAAGCTTTCGGTTACGATTTCTTCACCTATTTCATCATTGTAGCTACGGTTTTGGTACAATCCTTCCTAAAACTTTCTGAAATGGTTTAGTTTAGTTTAGATTTCGTTTATTTTATTGTCATTAGCATGATTAGTGAGTAGTTTTGTTAACACTCACTTGGATTTTGTTTCTTGATGGATATATGAAAAGATTTTGATGTTTTAGTTGGAAAAGTGTATGTCCCAATTGTGTATGATTTAATTGATGTGTTGGAATTAACAAAATCGGTGTTAAGTTTGATTTTCTAGCATTATTGTGATCATGAGATTTGAAGTTAAATGTTGATTTTTACAAACTTTATCAAATTTGTGTGATTTGTTAGTTTGTTGCCATTTCTAGCATTATTGTGATTATGATATGGTAACTAGTTGATAAATTGTGAAGTTTTTGCATGAAATTGATCCTTGGCACTATTGTGATCATAGGGTTAATTTGATCATTTAGTTCCATGAATATGATATGTGTTTGTTCGATTAAAATGAATGTTTGAAACCGATTCCGAGCGCTTTACGTGTAGAAAGTTTTGGTTTTAAAAGCTAGTTTAGTTGGTTGATTCTTTCGTAAAATGCATGTTTTGGCTAGTTTTATGGGGTTGGGGAATATTGGAGAACTCCATACTTGATTCTTAAAATTATTGGGATGTATTCTTTAATTGTCTTGTACGCACTTGATTGACATACATTTGTGCTTTAAATGTTAAAACGGTTGGATTTATTTCTAACTTGTTTTCTGTTTTCAACTAAAACATCCTAAGAGTTTATTCACTTAGTTCCTTTTCATAAATCCTGAAGAACAACTCCAAGCGGGTGTTGCTTTTATTATTTGATCTTTATATTGCTTATTTGCTTTTGATAGTTTAGATCATTATAGTATTTGTTTATCTCTCAATTTAGTTTAAGCGTTTTAGTTTAATTTCTATCTTAGTTGCATTCATGCATTTCGTAGTTTAGTTTAGTTTGGTTAGTCAGTAATCCATCATTTTACCTACTAAGTGGCTAGATATTAGCAAACGTCTTAGTATCAGTATCTCGTTTCCTATCGTTGTTCCCTGTGTTCGATAAATCCCGAGGTCAGCTTCAAGCTGTACTATTTACGACTGGTACACTGCCAGTGGTATTTGGTATAACTTAGGCTTTCTTCATTCTTTAATTTTTGATTGCCAAATCCACGCAAGATCAAAATGGCGCCATTGCCGGGGACTCGACTAGAGATATTGTGAAAATGTTTTAGCTGGTAGATTAGTCGATCCTTCTTTTGGGATTTTATCCCTTGGAAGTTCTTTTCTTGTTTTTCCCATTCTATATCTTATTCTATCCACCCTATCAGTGTTTGTGTATGGTTTATGACTTGGAATTCCAATCCGCATGTTGTAAGCCCATACAACAAACCTGAAAGAACCTTTCACAACCGTCTTCGCCATCCTTCTCATCCTATCATTGAGAGTTTATCTAGCTCATCTGAATCTACTGACCGACCTGTCCCTCCGCTGGCTGATAGAGTTCATATTGATTTAGTTGTTGAGTTACCTCCAATCTCTCCTTCTTCGCCTACTTCTCCTTCATCTAATTCTTCTTCTTCATCAACCTCATCTGATAATTCTTCTGAGCCAAACATGGGCGACCGTCGCACCATGCTTAAGCTGAACCGACCGGTCACCGACGACTCGGATGGTGCCGTTGTCATTCCTGGGTTTGATGCAGTGAATTTTGAGCTAAAGTCCAGCCTTATCACTTTAGTTCAAAATAATACACAGTACTGTGGGATAGCATCTGAGGATCCTTACGCACACCTGAAGAAATTCAGAAAGGCGTGCGGTTCGTATAAGGTGAACCAAGTCCCTAAAGAGATCATTCGATTGATGTTATTCCCGTACTCACTCATTGGACGTGCTCACACAAGGTATGATGCCCTTTGTCCAATTCCGTTCATACTTGGGATGAAATGGAGACACAGTTCCTATCGAAGTTTTGTCCGCCCTCACGTACCACTCAGCTTACGAGTGAGATTCTGGGATTCAGGCAGAAGCCTGAAGAGTCTTTACGTGATGCGTGGGAGCGGTACAAAGAATCCATAATGAAGTGTCCAAATCACAATCTGACGCTCAATCATCGAGTCAAACTCTTCTAGGAAGGTGTGCACCCTATGTATCATTCTTTGATCGATTCCGCTTGTAGTGGATCTGTCTACAAAAAGATACCTGAGGAGGCTGTTGAGATCTTAGATGACTTGGTGATGAGCCAGCATCATACACCAAGTGAGTACTTTGGATCGGGAGCTTCAGATTCCAAGCAAGCCGCTGCCATAGCCGCACTCACAGCAAAGATAGAGCAGCTCACGCAGAATAGCCAACCACAAGCCATACCAGCTCCTGTTCAAGCTGTGTATCCATCATGTGATGCTTGTGGTGGCCCACATTCGAGCTATGAGTGTCAGGCAGCTTACTCTTACCCCAATCAAGAGGTGGTTTACTATTCATCTGGCGATTCTGGAGGTGGCATGTATAAGTATGCTCACCCGAACCCGAATTATCCGAATTATTCCCAGAATCAGCCACCTCTTGGTTTCATGAATCCGAGACCGCATATGCTTCCGAGACCCCAGTTTGCCTCTCACCAGGGGAAATCTTCTTATTCGTCTCATGGTCATTTTCAGCAGCACACTCGTCCACAACAATTTTATGGCTAGTCTGGTAGCCTTTATCAGAATCCTCCACGTCCTCAGGCTACACATCAGCCACAAGAGAGGTCGAATTGAGAGGATATGATGATGAAGTTCATGGCTAACCAAGAGACTATCACGAGGAACCAACAGGCTGCTATAAAGAATTTAGAAGTCTAAATTGGACAGATAGCTAAACCACAGAATGAGCGACAGCCTGGTGGTCTCCCGAGTGATATTGTGTCGAATTCGAAGGCTGAAGCGAAGATGATTATCACGCGTAGTGGTAAGGAAACAGTAGGTCCATCACTTCCGCCCCATTCTGCTTCTCCCCCTCTTGATTCTGTTGTTCATGAGGATGATCCGGAGATTATCACGGACCAGGTGCACATTCCTAGTACACCAAGTACCGCACACGTCCCACCTCCGGTGATGCCTACAGTTAGGCCTTACAAGCCTCCTATTCTATATCCGAGCAGATTGCAAAAGAAAATCAAGGATAAGCAATACGACAAGTTCCTTGGATTGTTCAAGCGGTTACATATCAATATTCCTTTCATTGATGCGATTGCTCAGATGCCGAACTACACGAAGTTTTTAAAGGATCTACACTCAAAGCGTAAGAAGCTTGATTATCTGGACACAGTAGAGATGAACGTCGAGTGTTCAGCTGTGCTTCAAAACAAGCTTCCAATCAAGCAAGATGATCCTGGTAGTTCTACCATACCATGTCATATTGGTAATCTTCACATTGAGAATGCCCTCGCTGATCTAGGAGCTAGCATCAATCTTATGCCCACATCTTTATATGCTAGACTCGGTCTCGGAGAGCCAAAGCCCACTCGTATGAGTATTCAGTTGGCAGACCGATTAGTGAAGTTTCCTAGGGGTATCACGGAGAACATGTTGGTGAAGGTTGATAAGTTTTATTTCCTGTAGACTTTGTCATCATGGATATGCATGAACACAACTCTGTTCCTCTCATTCTAGGCCGTCCATTTTTAGCGACATCCCATGCGATGATCGATGTTCTAGATAGGAAGTTGACTCTTAGAGTGGGAGATGAGCATGTCAGTTTTGATGTTGACAAAGCTATGCAGAGAGAGCTGATGATACTGTGGAGTCGATTTATTTTGTTCGCTCCTATAGCTCATCTGACAGAGTAATGCATTCTGAGATTGATGAGACACTCATCAAGTTTGTGTTGGTTGGGTATGAGAGATCCACTTCCTTTGAAGATGGAGAGTCTATTGATGATGATATATCTCTATGCCCATTATCTCTTGATTCTGATCATTCTATATGTCTCTCTGATTCCATTGATATTTTTCCTTTGTGCTCGATTGAGGCATCTTCTATTAATGAGGAGATTGTTATGTTAGATCCAAAGGAAAGTATCAAATCCAAATCCTCGATTGAAGACTCTTCAACTCTTGAGCTGAAAGAGTTACCAGCGCATTCATAGTATGTTTTTCTCGAGGTGTCATCTCAGCTTCCGGTTATTATAGCCAAAGGCCTCTCACCTATAGAGAAAGCGAGGTTGATTCAGGTTTTGAAATCCCATAAGCAGACCATCGCGTGGAAAATTTTTTATATCAAGGGTATCAGTCCTGCTTGTTGTACTCATAAGATACTGATGGAAGAGGATTTCAAGCCTGTGAACCCCAAAGGAGGGTCAATCCAAAAATTCATGTGGTCATCAAGAAGGAAGTGTTGAAGCTTCTTGATGCTGGTATGATATATCCAAAATTTGATTTGTCGTGGGTTAGTCCAATTTATGTGGTCCCAAAGAAAGGGGGAATGACTGTCGTTCTTAATGAAAAGAATGAATTGATTCCATCGAGGACGGTCTCTTAATGGCGAGTTTGCATCAACTATCGCAAACTCAATGATGCCACCCGTAAGGATCATTTTCTGTTGCCCTTCATTGATCAGATGGTCGAGATATTGTCAGGGAATGAGTTCTATTATTTCCTTGATGGTTTTTCGGGTTACTTTCAGATCCCCATCAGCCCCGAGGATCAGGACAAGACCACTTTCACATGTCCGTACGAAACGTTCGCTTATCAGTGTATGCCTTTTGGCTTATGGAATGCGCCTGCGACGTTCCTGAGATGTATGGTAGCTATCTTTAGTGATATGCTGGAGAAGAGTGTGGAAGTGTTTATGGATGATTTTTCTGTGTCCAGTAGTTCCTTTTCATCGTGCCTTTCGAATTTAGATAGTATGCTTGCCCGATGTGAGGAGGCCAATTTGGTCCTCAATTTGGAAAAGTGTCACTTTATGGTGCGAGAAGGAATTGTTCTCGGGCACAGAATCTCTGCTAAGGGCATTGAGGTCGACAGAGCTAAGATTGAGATGATATCTATGCTACCTCACCCTAATTCTGTTCGAGCGGTTAGAAGTTTCCTAGGGCATGCCGGTTTTTACCGGCGATTTATTAAAGATTTTTCATCAATTGCTCGTCCCATGACAAGACTTTTGGAAAAGGATGCCACATTTGATTTTGATGATTCGTGTGTGCATGCCTTTGATACTTTGAAGGAAAAGCATGTTTCTGCCCCCATCATGGTGGCTCCCGACTGGGAGTTACCATTTGAGTTGATGTGTGATGCCAATGATTATGCTGCGGGGGCAGTTTTGGGACAAAGAAAGGAAAATCGTTTCCATGCTATATACTATGCTAGCAAGACTGTCACTGATGCTCAGCGAAATTATACTAGTACTGAGAAAGAGCTGCTAGCTATAGTATATGCATTTGAGAAGTTTAGGTCTTATCTGATCCTCTCGAAGACAGTGGTTTTCACAGATCACTCCGCTTTGAGATATCTTTTTCAGAAGCAAGATGCCAAGCCCCGTTGGATTCGATGGATTCTGCTCCTACAGGAGTTTGACATCGAAATCAAAGTCAAACGTGGGGCCGAGAACTTAGCTGCCGATCACTTGAGCCGTTTAGAGAACCCTTCACTTCTTCCTCTTGATGATTCTGCGATTAGGGCGTCTTTCACAGATGAGTCCCTTTGTTCAGCACAGACAGTTGATGAATGCCCATGGTTTGCTGACTATGCAAACTATCTGGTGGGTAATGTGCTTGTCAATGGATTAACTCACCAGCAGCGAAAGAAATTCTTCAAAGATGTGAAGAATTACTTTTGGGATGACCCCTACCTCTTCTGAGTTTGTGCTGATCAGATTATTTGGCGTTGTGTTCATGGTGATGAGGCGATGCAGATCTTATACGCATCCCACATCGGTCCCACTGGAGGACACCATGGTGCAAAAACCACAGCTCGGAAGGTATCTGATGCAGGATTTTACTAGCCTACGATCTTTCAGGATGTTAGGGATTATGTAAAAGCATGTGATGCTTGTCAGAGAGTTGGTAATATATCGAAGCGCAACGAGATGCCCCTCACTAACATTCAGATCTGTGAGATATTCGAAGTGTAGGGTATTGATTTCATGGGACCATTCCCTTCCTCTCGTGGGTGTAAGTACATCCTTGTAGCTGTCGACTACGTGTCGAAGTGGGTTGAGGCACAGGCGCTCCCCACTAATGACGCACGTGTAGTCGTTTCCTTCCTGCGTAAGCTATTTGCTAGGTTCGGTGCTCCGAAGGCTATCATTAGTGATAGAGGGACTCATTTCTGCAATTCACAGTTCACCAAGGCCTTGGAGAAATATGGAGTTACTCATCGAGTAGCGACTCCATATCATCCGCAAACAAATGGCCAAGCTGAAGTGACCAACCATGGTCTTAAGCGTATTTTAGATAGGACTGTAGGTGAGCATAGGAGTAGATGGGCTGATAAGCTCGATGACGCACTTTGGGCATTTAGAACTGCACACAAAACGCCTACTGGACTTACACCCTATAGGCTAGTTTATGGCAAAGCGTGTCACCTCCCAGTCGAACTAGAGCATAGCGCATATTAGGCTTTACGTTGGTCTAATGTTGATTTGTCGAGTGCTGGTGATGAAAGGAAGCTACAGCTGAACGAATTGGATTAACTGCGAGAGGAAGCTTACACAAATGAGTCCATTTATAAGGCGAGGGTTAAGAGAAGGCATGATGAGAGGATCACGAGCAAGGAATTCAACGTGGGTGATAAGGTTTTATTGTATAATTCACGTTTGAAGCTGTTTCCTAGTAAGCTCAAGTCTCGATGGTCGGGTTCATTTACTGTTTCCTAAGTGTTCGCATATGAGACGGTAGAGTTAGAACATCCATCGGGAAATTTTAAAGTAAATGGACACCGACTTAAACTTTATATTGATGCATCTATCGAGCATGTTTGTGAGGCTACGATTAGCCTGGCCCCATTCTTTGTTTGATTATCTTAGGGCTGAGTCTAGCTGGCGGCTCTAGCATGCATTCTAGCGCTTGCGGGAGGTACCTCGACAATAATAATTACTTCCTTATGCAGTTTACATTTAGTTAGTTTCTTTCGCTTTTGCATGCTTAATAAGTTGACGTCTTTATAAGACTGATTTGATTACATTTCTTATTTTATGTTTTTGATTGTTTTTAGGTTCAATTTGTCCCCATTGCATTGATTATGTAACTTAGGATTACATGTTTGATGGTAGTGGTGTTGTCTTCAAAGCATATATGCTTGTTTCATTTCTTGCATTTGTTGTATGACTTTTTGAGTCTTAATTAGCTTTCTTTAATGCTTAATTACTTGCATTTCGTAGCTTAATTTCTCTTACTTCTTAGCGTAAATAATGCCTAAATTTGTCATCTTTGAGTAATTTGGATTTTTGTTTCGGTATTTAAGGTTTTACTGTGCTAAATTTAATAAATTTGTGAAGCCAGTTTGACTTTTTAAAAGTCAAATCTGAATTCTTTTAAGTCTAGTATATTGCATTTAGTGAGTTCTTAGTTTTAGTTGAATTGCATATCATAAGTTATCTCTTGCATTGTTCATATTGCTATATACTAGTTATATGATATGCATTGAGCTTCAATTGTATCATAATTGCTTAGCAAATGTCACATGCATTTTAGTTAAATTTTAGTCTTAATTTTCGTCAAAATTAAGCTGAATTTTGAGTCGCAATAAAAGCTTTAAGGTCTTGATCATTTTAGAGGTATATTTTCAAGTTAGTGTTGGGTAATAATTGAATGGATTTATGTTACATAGGTCAAAATTTGGAGATTTATTCTCTGCTTTTACCATAGCTAATGTTTAATTTGTTTTGCTTGATATGTTTTAATTCTAGTTCCTGTTGTTTGACTTTTTCAGTCAAAGTGAATCTACTTTATTTTTAAATTGCATGCATTTCGTTGGTTAATTTGCCTTTATGTTTAGCTTGAATAACTCGCATTTATATCATTCTTGAGTCACATGACTTCCCGTTTCGATATTTATGGTTTTTCATAGCGTAGCTTAATAATCATCTAGCTACAGGTTGACTTTTTGAAAGTCAAACTGTTGATCTTTTAACTCTTAGTATGCTTGAATATGGCAATTTGATCAGTCTCTTGGTATTTTCTCGGGAATAAATTGTTTTACATCTTGTTGAGTGTCATGAAGCGTTCATTTAGATGTTTAAAGTTTCCGTCAGTCTCTTAGTTTATTATTATTTTTTTTAGTTTCTTTTCTTTGCATCTTAGTTTTTAATAAATGTTGGTAAAATTTGTGTGGTTTTGATCCTTAAATGGTATATGTGTGTTGTGTTGAGCCTAGTAGATTGGTGTGTGCATTTGAGTTAGTCTTTGACTCGTTTACATGGGTTAAAAGTTGCGACATTTAGCTAACATGAGCTGAAACTAAAATGCACCACTGCTGTAACTTAACTTTCTGAAATACTGCTGCCTCGTGGTCATGACGTTTGTCGTGATCACGACTTTGTGCTTGCTCAACTCGTGGTCACGACTTTAAAAAAAATATAATAATCAGCCTGCGTTTTTTTTTTTTTAAACCCCCCTGCCCTCTCGATTTTTTTTCTTTTCCCTCTTCTCTTCTCTTTCTCTGGCCTGCGCACAACACACACGCCAAGCAAACACAAATAACAGCTGATTTTGGGTTTGATTTCTTCGATTTAACCATCAAGCAACAGGTATGTTTTCTTTCTACTCCTTCTGATGTTCGAACTAGGGTTTTTGAGGTCTCTGTTCATGCACGCACGCCCTGCAATCGGAATTGTGTGATTTAAACATTCCATGTCCGATTTTGGGTTGATTCATATGATTTCATCTTGTTTCCGATTATGGGCAGCATTACCAGTACATTTGCATTCCATTTGCTTGTGATTCTTGCAACAATTTGTGTTCTTCTAGCCTTGTTCATACACACACAGATGGACGTTTTTTTGCTCTGAACCCTAGCTAATTCGTGATTTCCATGCTCATTCTTTCTTGTTGAGTATGTATAGTTTTATCTCATTGATTTAGTGCTGAGCATTGTGCTTTGGGGAGATTTGGGATTTATGCATAAAATTATCCCCTGTTTGAGTGTTAAATCTGCCGCCTACTGTTTATGTGATTATACTTCATGCACACATATCATGTTCGAAGCTGTAAGATTCATTGATTTTATTCTCTTTTCAATTTGATTTTGGCCATCTAGTTCACGTTGCTTGCCTTTGCAATAATAGGTACCTTAGATTGATGCTTTGAAGTTGCTAATTAAGTTGTCCAGCTTGTTAAACCATCAGATTGTAGCTACTGATTTTGAGGCCCCAATGGCATTGTTTTTCATGGTCTAACTGATGGTATTTATTTTGGAGCATTTTAGGGCTGATTTTCGATAGGATCCTACTTGTTTATTCTACTTGCTTGTTACTAAATCAGCCCTATATCTTTCTGTTTTGCATCTAAAGCAACCCCAAATGTTCTTTCTGGTTCACTTTTGAATTAGCCTCAATGTTCCATGTTCGCTCAGTTGCATCCTTGTAAATATTTTCTTTAGCCTAGCTTCTTGGTGATTGATACTTCTCGTCACTTTTATGTTTGTTTTAATCTTTGGTTTGATTTGTTTATAGTTTCCTTTTGAGGTCTTTTAGCTTTCTTGATCACGGTTTGAACGCATACTTATGCATATAGGGTTATAATGTCTCAATTTTATTGAGATGAGCCTTGAAGTTGCTTCTAATCTCAAGTGCGCTCTACATATTTTAGTTTCTTTCATAATTTATATAGTTATATATTTATTTTTTTTCTTTACTACATACATACATACATATATATATATATATATATATATATATATATATATATATATATATATATATATATATATATATATTCTCTTTAATTTAGTCGCATTTCAGTCTCTTTTAGCTATTTTTAGTCCTCTAGTCTAGTTTGATGTTGAGTTACTTCGTTTGACTTATCTTAAGTTGTTCGTGTATGCTATTATCATGATTCTTGCACTTATAAGTTGTTTTTCTCACAGGTATGACATGAAAACGCCCTCGGGCAGCTGTAGCACCGCGAGTGCTCCCTCAGCCTCCAGATCCACATTCACCACCTGCTGATGGAGGCTAAGTCCATGTCGGCCTTCACCATTACCTTCATTTTGCTGATGAGATCCGGACCGCGACATTACAGTCATTGTTACACAAGGACATCATTCCGCTCACCACTGTCAGTTGGCCAGCTATGCATTTGTTACAGATATGCGAGCGATTACAGCAGATCTTAGCCCATCGCTCGCACCCTCCTGCATTCATTCGTCTATTGGAGATAGACGAGCCTGTCTATCGAGAACTAACTCTCGAATTTTTAAGCTCCGTGGCATTCAAACACCGTTCGAAGCGTTATGAAGATGCAGGCATGTTGACTTTCAGACTGGGAGGGGTTGAGCGTAGTATGTCTCTTCGTACCTTCGCTACCACTATGGGGATCTATATACAGCAGGAGGTGGAGCACTCATCCTTTGCTTCAGCAGTCAGAGGACCCCCTAGGGATCATATAGTAGCAGATTACTGGGAGACCCTAGCTGATGGCCATTATGATTCCCACACTTCAAAGGCTACAGCTTTCAGAGATCCTTTGCACCGTATCTTATATAGAGTTATTGCCACGAGCATAGCCTGTAGGGGTAATCCAGGGATAGTTTCAAAGAAGGATTTATGGTTGATGAGGAAAGTGCTAGATGAGACATGTATGATCCAGTTTGCATATTTACTTGCACAGTTTATGGCAGGAGGCAGAGGGATGCGAGATAACAGCCCGATTGTTGGGGGTATGTATATCACTAGACTCGCACGTCGACTTGGTATTCTTGATGACCCAACTATCGTAGCAGGATTGAGTGAGGTTCCAGAAGCTGCTTTAGATCATTTTGGCATTGACACCTTAGAGTCTATGCATATGCTTTCAGCGGATCGCCGCCGGCTACTTGGGCCAGCTGAGGTCCCTAAGGGGGATACAGGGCCTGTCGATAGAGAGGATGAGAAAAGTGTTGATGATGAGCACCAGTATTCAGACACTCAAGGAGCCTCCACATTTTCAACCACGATGCGAACACTTTTTGTTGATGATACCATTACCTCCACCCAGCCTGGAGTCATGAGGGCATTTGCATTACAGATCCTATCGATCAAGAGATCTGTTGATCTTTTTCACGAGCAGTATTCCCCAAACATCCCTTTCCTCCATACATTGCTGCTGATCCATTCCCCACCACCACCACCACTACTACTGGTATTGCTCACGCCTCTGACATCCCAAAGACCGCCTCTCCTCCTCGTCAGCCCACACCTCATGTTTCCCCCTCTCGACCTCTCAGCCCACTCACCACGGCCCGAATCCAGCATCCTATTTTTGAGCCTATCCCAAGTGAGCCCACCAATTAGAGTCTGTCTCATTTGTTTCATCAGAGCTATCTCGTGGCAGATTCATTAAGACTTTCCAGCGTCATCGCCCCCGCACACGTCCTCCTCAGCTGAATCTCTAGACTCTTGGACTTTTTCTTTTTTTATCTTTTGGTTGTGTAGTTAAACATTTACACTTCAGCACTTTATTTTCGCTATTTGGTCTGTACATATTATATTATCGTTTATTGCTGCTTACATCGTGTTCTAATTATGTTGTGATTGATTGGTTTCATAAGGTCGGACCATGGCAGGAATGTTCGCTGGCAGTCAGTTCAGCTTCATCGTCCAGATCCACCTGGCAGCGTTCATCTATTCATGGGAGTTTTCTGTTCTTATTTATTGTTCATTCCCATACTTATGCATACTGTTTTAGACAGTGAGGACACTGTCTATATTAAGTGTGGGGTGGAATGATAATTTTGGCAGTTTGAGTTTTTTGTCCGAAGTTAGCCTGCTTTAGTGCATTTTATGCATGTGTATCCTAATTTTAGCCAATTTTCAGATTTTTATCTCTTTTTGATGCGCGTTAGACTCTTTAGTAATATTGTTCTGTTTAGATTGCATGCGAGACTAACTTAGTGAGTTTGATGCTATTTGAACAGTGAGAGACGTTTTGATTGCCTGTTATGAATTTTTGAACCGAAATTGCATGATATTAGCACACATATTACCCTTATCATTCATTGTGTGAGAATTTGAGCCGTATAGCATCATTATTATGCTCATTTTCGTTTGATATGTGTTTATGCCTGTGTTGACTAATAGAAGTAGAACTTGAATTTAAATACATGTCAAAATCACAATTTCTAAAAATTTGGCACACATATAGAGGCAAATTTAGGATTACCCATTTTTATCTTTCTTTTGTTCATCTTTCACCCTTTATTCTCCCTAGTAGCCCCTTTTGAGCCTTTTTCCTTTCATTTTGGTGACAGCCACACTATGAGCCATTTATAGCCTTTTTTGCTTTCTTTTACCTTTATTTAGGATCTGATTTGAAGTGCAGGGGTTAGTTTATCTATTTTTATTGTTCTTTTAGCTGCTTACCTTTCTATTGAGCCTTGATGCATATATCCTATGGGTTTGAGTTTATGTTAGCTTTTGTGGGGCATCCTGATACTTTTTCATTCAATTTTGTTTCTCTTGGTCGATGCGCGCCGATTCTAGTTTAGTAAAAGCTGTAGTTTTTGAGTATCGGTCATGATAGCTAAGATGATCAATGAATCCAGAAGATATTTTATTGAGAAAAAGAAAGAAAAGAGATGTATATATATATGAAAAAAGAAAAATATATATAGAAAAAAAAAGAGAAAAAGGAAAAAAAAAGAAAAAGAAAAAGAAATAATAAATTGGTTCTTAGCAGTTGTATAGTTGAAAGATGTTTCGGCTCTGTATGTAGTTAGATTTTAGTTTTGTTTTTGTTTATTCTTGTTTTTGTTATGCACACTTTTGTTATTTCTAGTTGTGTTCGGCTGCCTTCTCATCTGTCAGATCGGTTCCGAATCTTTTGTTTTCACCCACTTTTTCCCATATTATCCACACCCTTAGCCTTAGCCACCTTACATCCCATAAGTCCTTTATGTGCTGAGTTTTCATTACATGTGATGGAGATGTGATTTATTTTCAAGCCTATGCTTATATTGTTGACATTTTTGGCACCGAGTGGATATTTTGTGCATATATACACATTAGTCTATACACGTATGAGTGTTGAGTGAAATCCTTGTGAGGTGTTAGTTCATGCTGCTAGGTTCGAAAGTATCTAACATGCTATTTTATAGTTTTTGCGTCTCTTAGTTTGGATAGCTCTTTCTTGCCATTGTTAGTCTCAAATGCATTCATTTACGGATCTTTATTGCTTTAGAGTCGTCTATATGCGATATGATTGAGAGTTATTTGAGATGAGGCTTAGCTTAGGATATTTTTGAGCAGGTTTGCTTGAGGACAAGCAATGATGAAGTGTGGGGTTATTTGATATGATGTCATTTGTATATATTTTCGTATCATTTTGTCTTACATTTTGGCGGTTTTAGCCTCGATATACGTGGAAATGGTATTTATTTGCTTCATATTTGTATTTCGTAGGTTTGAAGCCGCCATGTTGCCACAAGGATGGAAAATGAAGCGAAAACGTTGAATTCACGGATTTAGCCGACCTCCCTTGAAGCTGGAATGAGTTTGCCATAGCCAGTCAGGTCGTGACAACGACTTTTGTCATGACCACAGCTCAGGCTCGTGACCACGACTTTTGTCGTGATCACGACACATCACATGATTAAAAAGAGAGCAGCGACCAAATTAGGGTTACCTTCGTATTTTATCTTAGTATAGCCGCATTTTTCACACACTTTAAGGTGCAATTAGTAGGTGTAGGTAGGGTTTTCGTTTTTCAAGCATAGTTAGGGTTAGGTTAGCTCAAGCATTCGGTTTTCCTTGATGATTACAAGCTTTCTGTTACGATTTCTTCACCTATTTCATCACTTTAGCTACGGTTTTGGTACAATCTTTCCTAAAACTTTCTGAAATGGTTTTGTTTAGTTTAGATTTCGTTTATTTTATTGTTATTAGCATGATTAGTGAGTAGTTTTGTTAACACTCACTTGGATTTTGTTTCTAGATGGATATATGAAAAGATTTTGATGTTTTAGTTGGAAAAGTGTATGTCCCAATTGTGTATGATTTAATTGATGTGGTGGAATTAACAAAATCGGTGTTAAGTTTGATTTTCTAGCATTATTGTGATCATGAGAATTGAATTTAAATGCTGATTTTTACAAACTTTATCAAATTTGTGTGATTTGTTAGTTTCTTTCCATTTCTAGCATTATTGTGATTATGATATGGTAACTAGTTGATAAATTGTGAAGTTGTTGCATGAAATTGATCCTTAGCATTATTGTGATCATAGGGTTAATTTGATCTTTAAGTTCCATGAATATGATATGTGTTTGTTCGATTAAAATGAATGTTTGAAACCGATTCCGAGCGCTTGACGTGTAGAATGTTTTGGTTTTAAAAGCTAGTTTTAGTTGGTTGATTCTTTCGTAAAATGCATGTTTTGGCTAGTTTTATGGGGTTGGGGAATACTGGAGAACTCCATACTTGATTCCTAAAATTAGTGGGATGTGTTCTTTAATTGTCTTGTACGCACTTGATTAACATACATTTGTGCTTTAAATGTTAAAATGGTTGGATTTAGTTCTAACTTGTTTTCTGTTTTCAACTAAAACATCCTAAGAGCTTATTCACTTAGTTCCTTTTCATAAATCCTAAAGAACAATTCCAAGTGGGTGTTGCTTTTATTATTTGATCTTTATCTTGCTTATTTGCTTTTGATAGTTTAGATTATTATAGTATTTGTTTATCTCTCAATTTAGTTTAATTTCTGTCTTAGGTGCATTCATGCATTTCGTAGTTTAGTTTAGTTTAGTTAGTCAAGAATCCATCTACTAAGTGGCTAGATATTAGCAGACGTCTTAGTATCAGTATCTCGTTTCCTATCGTTGTTTCCTGTGTTCGATAAATCCCGAGGTCAGCTTCAAGCTGTACTATTTACGACTGGTACACTGCCAGTGGTATTTGGTATAACTTAGGCTTTCTTCATTCTTTAATTTTTGATTGCCAAATTCGCGCAAGATCACATTTTGAACAAATGTTCGAAGAAAGACCACAACAGCTTGAAGGTCCATCTACTGCTGAGTAGATGAAGAATGGAAGTTGTCCATAAGTTGGACAGGCTTGCCATTACCTGCTCCCACCATCAACAGTCCAAATTTGGTGAAACTTATCCTTGTACATATCTTGTACTTCATTACATTAGTTGTAATTTTCTTATTACATCAGTTGTAATCTACTTTAGTACATTAGTTGTACTTTTGTAAAAACATGTGTTGTTTATAATCAAAATTAGTGTATATATAAACTGATCTTTTACCTTACTTCAATGTTGTAATTTCATTTCAGCAAAATGTATTATAAAAATATATAGTGATTATTGATGGAATCAACTTAGACTGATTATTGCAAATAGGGGAAGATTGTTAGGCACAAAAAGGCCTCAGTCAAACCTGTTCTACATCTTAGGGGGAGATTATTAATCAAACCTGTTTGATGCACTTGAAGGTATAATTTAAGGCCTGTTAATGTCTTATTGAAACCTGATAAGTGATTTGCAATATTAGTCAAAGTTGTTTACCCTGTTGCATTTGTTGCAACTAAGGCAGATTTCACAAGCTGTTCTATTCTGTTGAACAGACTGGGCATAAACTGTTTACGCTGCTCTATCCTATTGAGCAGTTTGAACAAATTCAAAGTACTATTCTTTGTGAACAGAACTTGTTCTTTGTGAAATGGCTAAACACTTTATGGAATATGTTTCCATGTCATCATGTATTGTCTTGACCAAAATATCAGTTTACAAAGTCAAAGACAAAAGTGGAAAAACAGAAGTTGCAAAGACTGCCTACGTTGTTCTGTTACATGAAGACAAAGTGGATATTTGAAATGGGTGACAGACCATTTATTATATCAAAATGGCCATAACAGAAGATGAAAGGTTTAAAGTTGACATTCATCTTTTAGTTAAAGCCTTCTACAACAGAGAAAAAAAAGGAAAAAACAAAGATTCTGCAATGTAAAGACAATTATGCTTTGTCAGAACGTGCAGAAAAGTTGTTTTGTCTTTTTGGAAAGACATCCCACTATCTCTATGTCCAATGAGGAAGTTTCACTGAGATTCTCAGCGAGAGTATAAAATGAAGCTTGTAAGAAAATGTGAGATAACCAAGAGAGTGTGATATTCAGAACGTGCAAAGAAGTGTGTTTTCATGCATACAAGTCTGCTTGAATAAAACAGTAACGTGTGTCCAAGTTGTTCTTATTCAAGCTGTCCATCTGTCTGTCTTGTAAACAGTGAGTTCATCTTAGTGAGTGTATTCATTGTGTCTAGACTGACTGTGTCTTAGATTAGTTAAACATCTGTTGTATTTGTCATCTCAGCTTGAATCATTCTGCAATTCAGGTTTGTTTGTAATTAACACTTGTTGATAATATACACAAACATTGAGATAGTGTGTTGAATTTTAAATAATTGTATTCACCCCCCCCCCCCCCTCTACAGCTTAGAGCAATATACTAGGGAAACCTTTTGAGACCTACAAACTCAATTCCAACCAAAACTAACACAGACTATCAATGTAGTTGCATAATATGGCTCTACTTTGATCATATAACAACATACTAAAAGATTGGAACATTTACTAAACATTTCAACCTAAACTCATTTTGAGTTTCATCTCCAAAAACGAAAAAATGGAAAGAAATGGAGAAGAGGAATAGAGGATATGATCATACCTTCCAAGATGATACCAAAATTTGATTTTGGATTTTTAACCTTCTCTAAATCACTAGAAAATATCAGCCCAAACTCAAAGGCTTCTTTTTCTCCCTCTTCTCATCAACCCTTGCAAAAGATGAAATTGTGGAATGTGTGTATGTGGGACGATTTCAAGGGAGAAGAAAAGAAGGAATTTTGTCCTTTGGCCAATTCCATCCTCCAATTCATCAACAATTGACAACATACAGCCCTCCACAACTCATCTTTAATTTTAAATACAAACCAAATTGC
Organism: Centrapalus pauciflorus; assembly: GCA_020465985.1. NCBI lineage: Eukaryota > Viridiplantae > Streptophyta > Magnoliopsida > Asterales > Asteraceae > Centrapalus > Centrapalus pauciflorus. The sequence goes on from JAANYP010002534.1 coordinate 159,534, forward strand.
TACAACTTGCATTTATTTAATAATTTAATATCCAAATGAGTAGTTTTGACATAAGTATACTAACTATATTCAAACACCACATTAGTCCATTCATATGTCATAGCTAATCATTATTTAATTGTTTTACAAGTTTTGTGGTGTTATAGTTTCAATACAATACAACCATCCACTAATGTAACAACCTAGCTTTTACTTGAACTCAATGATCTGATTTTGAACCAATAATGTAATTTTATTACATTATTTGAATTGTAATTTAATTAAGTAATGAAAATATTTAATTAAATTATGATTGTTATAAATTATTAAAGATAATTAAATTAAAAAGATGTATAATACAAAAGTGGAGGGGGTTAAATTGCAAATATAACTAAGTTAAATATATATACTTAAATAATGGTTTTATTACCATTTAATTGCAATTAAGAAAGAAACTCAATCTCTCTCTTCTCTCTCTCCTAATCCACGGATCCTTCACCAAAATCATCTAGAAAATTATGATATTTGCATTCAATTGAAGATTTAAGCTAAGCAAAAGATACAACAATCATCATTCATCATCAATTAGCAAGATTTAAAGATAATAATTTCTTAAAATTTTGAAATTTATGTGTTTGGTTCGGTTTTTATGAAAAACCGAAGATACAAGAATTATAACACGAATTTGTTGTTGCATGTTCAAGTTTTTAGTAAATAATCATGTGTTTAGGTTAAAAGAAGTTATAGAAACAAAATTTGTGGGTTGGATCATTCAAATAAAGAAGAAATCTGAAATTTTTGGTAAAAATGTGTTCTTGGCAAAAAGTATATATTTTGGATGATTTTAATTAAAGAATGATGTTAATGATAGGGGAAATCTTATAAAAATACCCAATAATGATAATATAACAATATATTACCTTGCATGTTGATAAAATGAGTTTTTGAGAATTATTATGAAAAATCCGAATGAATAAAGTTTTGAACATCAAGAACAAATTTCTGGAAAATTCTAAGTATAAGGATCCGAATTCGGATGGTACTCAATTCGGATGCTTAATTTGGTCCTGATTCGGATGAAGCTTAATTTGGATCCATTTCGGATCCTATGTTCTGGATAGGCCCGAATTCGGTTGCTGTAATTATTTTGGACCACCTTGAATTCGGTTGAATCTTAGTCCGGATGTCCCAATTCGGACAACCTAGTTCGGATGCCACTTCGGATGGACCATTTTGGATTGGTCCGAATCCGGATGCCCAAATCCGGATAAGTCCGAATCCGGATGGATCAAATCCGGATGTCCACTTTTTGATATTTTAAATAATTAAATGATTATAATGATTACAGGTCAATAAAGCAACATGATATATATATATATATATATATATATATATATATATATATATATATATATATATATATATATATATATATATATATATATATATATATATATATATATATATATATATATAGGGTGTTAGGCACAAAAAGGCCTCAGTCAAACCTGTTCTACATCTGAGGGGGAGATTTATAATCAAACCTGTTGATGCATTTGAAGGTTGATATTAAGGCCTGTTATATGCCTTATTGAAACCTGAAAATGATTTGCAATATCAGTCTAAAGCTGTTCCATGTGTTGCAACTAAGACAGTTTGTCCAAGCTGCTCTGCCTGCTGAACAGGCTGGACATAAACTGTCTACGCTGCTCTACACTGGTGAGCAGCTTGGGCACTTTTCAAGTGTTCTGTTCTTTGTGAACAGAACCTGTTCTTTGTGAACAGGCTAAACACTTTATGGAATACGTTTCCAAGTCATCATGTATTGTTTTTGACTGCAAGATCAGTTTACAAAGTCGAAGACAAAGTGGAAGACAGAACTGCTCATCCTGCCCACGCTGTTCTGCAACATGAAGACAAAAGGATATTTGAAAAAGGGTGACAGACCTTTTTCTTATGTCAAAATAGGCCTTTACAAGGAAGAAAGACGCAAAGTTGATATTCCTTAATTAGTTAAAGGCAATGCAACAGTAGACAAAGTGAAAAGACAAAAGTTCTGCACATATGAAGACAAGTCTGCTTTTCAGAAAAGTGCAGTAAAGTTATATTGTCTTTTCAAACAAGACTTCTCCTTTTTCATTCCATCCAATGAAGAAGTTTCTCTTCGATCCTCTGAGTGAGTATAAAAGGAAGCTTCTAAGGTCAGAAAGAAATAAGCAAGCCAAATAAGCTAAGTGCTGAAACCAAGAGTGAACGTGCAAGTGTGTTGTTCATGCATGCAAGTCTGATTGTGTAATACAGTTTCTTTGTGTCTAAGCTGTTATACATAAGCTGTTCCTCTGAGTCTTGTAAACACAGTGAGTGCTTCTCAGTGAGTGTATTCATTGTTAACTATGAGTTTGTCTTAGACTAGTGAATATATTGTTGTATCTGTCATCTCAGCTTGAACATTTCCGCATTCAAGCTTGTTTGTAATTAACAATTTGTTGATAATACATACAAACATTGAGAAAACAGTGTGTAGTTTTTAAATAGCTGTATTCACCCCCCTCTACAGCTTAAAGCTATATTCTTTGGAACCTCTCGGGGCCTACAACTGGTATCAGAGCAGTTTAGAGTGTGTGTCATTCTAGATCTCTCATTTTCCCAAGTTTCCATGGACAACAGTGCTGCAAATTCCTCATACTATGATAATGGCTCAATGGGCAAACCTCCAAAGTTCAATCATCAGAACTTTTCTGGTTGGAAGTGCAGAATGATGCTCTACCTAGAGAATCTGGACGTACAACTACCAGAAATTGTAATGGAGGGTCCTTATGTGCCAACCTCTGTTACTACAATAACTCCTGCTGTTGAAGGAGCAGCTCCTGAGATCAGAACATTTGAGAAAGCAAAAGCTCAATGGTCTGATGAAGACAAAAGATTGGTGGCTCTTGATGCAAAAGCCAGAAACAATCTAGTCATCTCCTTGCCTGATGATGTGTTCAAACAGGTTGAGAAGATGAAGACTGCCAAGGAGATGTGGGATACTTTGTGTACCGTCTATGATGGACCCACAATCACACTGGATAACAGGATTAACAATCTTGTTAGACAGTATGAACTCTTCTTTGCAAAACCAAAGGAGACTCTCACAGAAACCTACACCAGGTTTACTGCTCTTATGAATGATCTCAAAGTTGTTGGGATCACTAAGGACAGTCTTACTCTGGTGAACAAATTTTTGGACATTCTCCCTGAAGAATGGAATTATTTTTCAACAATTTTAAGAAATTCAGGTACAATCAGAAGTATGGATCTTGTCAACTTGTATGGATCTTTACTAAATGATGAACAGTCAAGGCAACAGAAGAGAAATGCCTTGGAGATGTCTAAAAGAGGTGCAGCCTTTGTGGCTAATGTGAGACAGTCTGTGAGTCAGGTGAGTGATGTGTTCACTCAACCTGATCAACAGAATGATGATAAGGAGGAAGTGTCAGATGAGGAAGATAATGCAGATCTTGCTGAACAGGATGATGAGCAAATGATAGCTATGCTTGTCAAAAGGTTCAATAAGAAAAGGTTTGGAAGAAACATGCTGCAAGGAAGTTCAGGTGCTGGCAAAAAGAAGGCATTTGATAAATCCAAGGCTGAGTGCTTCAAATGTGGCAAAACTGGCCATATAGCTGCTGACTGTGTGTCAAAAGCTGTTGGTCAGTCATCCAAACCATACAAGACAAACAAGGATGATGGTTATAGGGTTAAGTACCTTATGGCCATGGCTAAGCTGAGGAAGTTGGAAAACTCAGTGGGTTCCAACCGCCAAAAGGGACTCATGGCAGAGACTTGTGATTGGGAGGAATCTGATTCATCATCTGATGAAGAATACAATCAATGTCTGATGGCCAACACTGATGTCCCATCAACAAGCAGTTTCAAACAGGATATGGCTGAAGCTGAAGCTTTCAGCAGCTTAGAGAACTGGAATCCTACAATGATGTATAAGGTACAAAATTTTATGGCTTACAGTTCTGAAGAAAAGATTAAGATGTTTGAATATATGCTAGTTGATTTGAAAGCTGCTGTTGAGAAGCATGATGCTTTATTATCTGAAATCTCAAAACTTAAAACTGATCTTAAAACAAAATCCAGCAAATTGGACAGTTTCCATCAGTTGGAAACTGAGCTTGATGAATTGAAACACATCAACTCTATTTTACTGGAAGAAAAGAGAGAAACAGATATAAAGCATGCTAAGCTTCAAAAGATAGTTGACTCTTGGTGCCAATCTGCACAAAAAGTCAGCCATTGTATAAGTCAACAGATCCCTGCTCAAATTCAAGCCTATCTTGGAGGGGACCTTGATACAGCAGCTTCCATTGTTGAAATTAATAATCTGAAAGAAGATTTATCCGCTCTTGGTGAGCTTCCAAACACTTTTGTTCAAAAAGTGAATGGTAAACTAATTTCAACAAACAGGTTTGTCAGGCCTCAAAACACTGACAGCTTGTGTGAACCTAGCTCAAAAGCTGGTGTTGGAATGAGTTCTTCATTAATCCAGCCTGCTAAGTGTTCTGCTGATTCACACAAGCAAAAGAAAGGAAAACATGTTCAAACTACAGCTGTGGATACTAAACCTGTTGACAAACCAGGTTCTGTGTCCAAAGCTGATGGTAAAAGACACAATAATCCTTTTGATGCTAAACATTTTGAAAACAAATTTTCAAAAGTAAAGCAGTCTGTTTTCAACAAGGGCAAATCTCATGTTGAAAGCAAACCTGCTGTGATTTCTAATAAGTTTATTAATCATAGTGGTAAAGTGGTTTTACATGAAAATAAGTTTTTCAAAACCAGAAACAAAGATTATGTTGATAGGCAGCATAAATCACATCTCAGTAGTGACAAAGGCAAAGCCATTGCTCAATCTGAGAAACATGGGAATAAGTTTCCCAAACCTGTGGAAGTTCAAAAGCCAATTAAGCTTCCTGTCTTTGACATTTGTCCTCCTAAAAGGAGGAAAGAAGAGACAAACAAAGCTGTGACCTTTGAACTTTCCACTCAAGCTGTTGATTCATCAGATAATAATAAAGTTGCTAAACCTGCTAAAAGAATCAACAAAAATAACTCAGAATGTGTTTCTGAAAGTTCTTCTTCCAAAAACCCTAAAAAGAGAAAATGTTATAAATGTGGAAAGAAGACACATCTGGCCAAAGACTGTCCTGAACTTGAGGACATGAGGCCTGTTGACTCTGATAGTTCTCTCACAGCTGTTACAAGCAGTGTTGGAAACATCTCAGTCAATAAAAATGGTATTCAAGCTGACACCATTCAAATTGGGAATATTAGTGTGGATATTATAAGTCCATCAACAAATGTTGATGAAGTAGGAGAACTCATCTCTGTGATGAGTTCCCCTAAAAGTAACTAATATTTCTCTTATCACTCTGCAGGAAAAACAACCTTCCCAGGTTTGGTACTTGGACAGTGGCTGCTCAGGGCACATGACAGGTTGTAAAGAATTGCTGAGTGATCTCAGGCCTGAAAAAGGGCCAAAAGTCACATTTGGTGACAATGTACAGGGATCCACTGAGGGATATGGAACCTTTAAAGCTGGTGCTGTTGTGTTCAAAAGAGTGGCCTTTGTGGTTGGACTAAAACATAATCTTGTTAGCATAAGCCAACTGTGTGATGCTGGCTACAAGGTTAACTTTGATGAGCACCTGGGTTACATATTGGATCCCCAAGGCAAAGTTGTGCTATGTGCTCAACGAAAGAAAGGTGTATATGTTGTGGACATGCAATCTGTTGATTCCACAACTGAAACCTGCTTTCTCACAAGAACAAATGCAGACTTAAACTGGTTATGGCACAAAAGACTGTCACATCTGAACTTCAAGAACATCAATAAACTCTGTAAGAAAGAGTTGGTGACAGGTTTGCCTTCTATAACCTTTGTTAAAGATAAACTCTGCACAGCTTGTGAAAAAGGCAAGCAGAGGAAAACATCTTTTAAATCCAAACATAACTTCTCTATTGATACTCCACTCTTTTTAATCCACATGGACTTGTTTGGACCTGTAAATGTCCCAAGTCTAGAAGGAAGAAGATACACTCTAGTAATGGTTGATGAGTTCTCCAGGTACACATGGGTGATCTTTTTAAAGAGCAAAGGAGAGGCTGCTAGAGAAATTATTGGATTTGTGAAAAAGATGGAGATGCTGAACTCTGCTCAAGTGAAGCAGCTTAGAAGTGATCATGGTACTGAATTCAGAAACAGTACTCTTGAAGACTTCTGTGAAAAGAAAGGAATCACTCAAAACTTTTCAGTTGTAAGAACTACACAACAAAATGGAGTTGCTGAAAGGAGAAACAGAACTCTTATTGAAGCTGCTAGAACCATGTTGTGTGCATCAGGTTTACCTTCATCATTCTGGGCTGAAGCTGTCAACACTGCCTGCTTCACTCAAAACAGATCCTTAGTGGTAAAAAGGTTGAACAAGACTCCTTATGAGCTGCTCAAAGGAAGGAAACCAAATGTCAGTTACTTCCATGTGTTTGGGTGTCCCTGCTTCATTCTGAATCAGAGGGACCAACTGACAAAGTTTGAACCTAAAGCTGATGAAGGTGTGTTTGTTGGCTACTCTGCTATCTCTAAAGCCTACAGAGTATACAACAACAAAAGAAAGGTGATAGATGAATCTATCAATGTCACCTTTGAAGAGTCCAAGAATGCTTCCACCAAAGCTGTTCCTGAATCAGTTTCAGGAGAACTTAACTTTGATGATCTGATGCATTCAAACAATGAAGAGGACTTAAAAGCTTCCACTACACCCTGTGTGGAACCTGTTAACCATGATGGACATGATGATGATTATGTCAATACATCCTGTGTGAATAAATGTACTGACTTAATTACAACTGCATGTCCAGAACCTATCAATGCTGACTTTCCCAGTTCCTCTGCTGATATGTTCAGCAGTGGTCAAACATGTTCAACAAATGAACAGGCTCAAGACTGATGTGTGTCTGAAAACCTTGAAAACTGTTCAACAGGACCTGCTGAAGATGTTAACAACTCAGGAGAATCATCATTGAAAAATGATCCTAAGTGGATCAGGTGTCACCCCAATGATCAAATAATTGGTGACATCAACAAAGGGATACAAACACGGTGGGACAGCTTAGGGAACTTTTGTATGTTCTCTAGCTTTGTTTCACTAATGGAGCCAAAGAAGGTTGATGAAGCATTAAAAGATGCCAATTGGATCACTGCCATGCAAGAAGAGCTCAATCAGTTTGAGAGAAACAAGGTATGGAAGCTGGTCCCTGCTCCTAAAGGTAAAACTATAATTGGCACTAAATGGGTTTTCAGGAATAAGATGGATGAGCAAGGTCATGTCATTAGAAATAAGGCAATACTGGTTGCTCAGGGCTACAGACAGGAGGAAGGAATTGATTATGATGAAACATTTGCTCCAGTGGCCAGGCTAGAAGCAATTCGTTTGTATCTAGCCTACGCTGCTCATAAGAGCATTAAGGTATTTCAAATGGATGTGAAGAGTGCATTTTTAAATGGGAAGTTGCAAGAAGAAGTTTATGTCAAGCAGCCTCCAGGTTTTGAAAATGAACAACATCCAGGTTTTGTCTATAAGTTGGACAAAGCTCTCTAGGGTCTCAAACAAGCCCCTAGAGCCTGGTATGACACTCTTACTGAGTTCCTTATGAGCAATGGGTATTCCAGAGGTAAAGTGGATACTACACTGTTCATAAAGAAAGTGAAATCTGACATTATGCTTGTTCAAATTTATGTGGATGATATAATATTTGGTTCTACTAATGAGCAGCTGTGCAAGAATTTTTCATTACTCATGAAATCCAAGTATGAAATGAGTATGATGGGAGAACTTACTTTCTTTTTAGGACTACAGGTTAAACAAACCTCAACTGGAATTTTTATAAATCAAAGAAAGTACACTTTAGATCTATTGAAAAAGTTCAAATTTGATCAAAGTTCTCCAATAAAAACCCCAATGGCAACTAATGTAAAATTAGATGCTGATGCCAGTGGTAAAGCTGTTTCAGTAACAGCTTACAGAGGCATGATTGGGAGCTTGCTATATTTAACTGCTAGTAGACCTGATATTATGTTTGCAACCTGTTTGTGTGCTAGGTTCCAAGATGATCCAAAGGAATCTCATCTAGCTGCTGTTAAAAGAATCTTCAGATACCTAAAGGGTACACCAGGTTTGGGTCTTTGGTATCCCAAAGACTCAAGCCTTGAACTAACAGGTTATTCAGATTCTGATTTTGCAGGCTGCAAGCTAGACAGGAAAAGCACAACAGAAGGATGTCAACTCCTTGGTGGAAAGTTGATCAGTTGGAGTAGCAAGAAGCAGAACTCAGTGTCCACTTCTACTGCTGAAGCTGAGTACATTGCTGCTGGAAGCTGCTGTGGGCAGATTCTGTGGATGCAGCATCAGCTTGAAGATTATGGCCTTGTGTATAGGAAAACTCCTATTCTGTGTGATAATACAAGTGCCATAGCCATCTCCAACAATCCAGTGTTTCATTCAAGAACAAAGCATATTGAAGTCAGACATCACTTCATCAGGGATCACATTCAGAAAGGTAATGTGGAGGTAAGTTTCATTTCTACAAATGAACAGCTTGCAGACATTTTCACCAAACCTCTGGATGAAACAAGGTTTAATTATCTTGTCAGCAAGCTGGGCATGTTAAACAAGAGTGACTAAGTGTTTCTCAAAGGTCTAAAAATCTGTATGTTTCACACTGCTCAAGTTTCTCAGAACAGCTTAGACTGAACAGGTTATACATGTTCTGTACTTAGTCATTTGTCTGAAAAACTTGAACAGCTTGAGCATACAACAGGCTGAACAAAATCAGTTTATTCGTCCAACCTGCTCTGATGGTTCAATCCTCAACCTGTCCATTCCTTCACGCTGTCTTACAAGTTTTTAAAGCTAAAAGCTAATGATATGATATGAAATGATTCTGGACAGGTTCTAGTTAAATTCTGAACATAGAATTTAAAGATCTAAAGATATTGAAAGCGGGTCACAGAATTGAAAAGTATTGACAGAGAACAGATTGACAAAGATTTAAAGATAAAATCATGGGATAACTCAGGTGGTGGATTTTATATCTGCTTGATAAAGACCCCAAACTGTGAGTCATAGATATTCAGCTTTACATGCAAGATTTTCGGTTGAGACATATTGTTGATGATAGATTAATTTGACATTCATACTAGATTGTGACATGTGCACACCATGGTTCGGTGATGCCCTGTGGATCATGATAGCTATTTGATTTATCATTCCATATGACATTGAATTTACAGCTGATTTCAGATATTGCTATGAGATTATTGCTTTCATGACCTTGATTACTATGCTTTCACTATTGCATGCATCATTTGACATATCGATTCATCTTAAGATGATTAGCATTGACGGTCTATTGTTCTAGACCATGCTATTTCACCAGTTCTATTGAACTTGGTATGATACTCCGATGTTCCGCCATGTTGATTTACTGGTAGCTAGCCCAGTATGTGGCTGATCCCCACAATTTAAGCGTGAGTGTGGCTTGAACATCATCAGATTCTATGACTACTATGTCTCAATCATGAGTGGCTGTAGCGGCAGTCAAGATATATCACGCTAGACCCATGATCCACTTGATAATGCATGTAATCTGAAAATCTATATTCTCACTAAGTTTTGCTTACAGTTGCTATTTACATTTTTACAGGAAAAGATAAAGGAAAGTCACCTGCTGGAACTAGTTCTTAGGTTTTACAAGATCAAGACAAAAGTTTTCATATTCCTCTACTCAACAAACCCTTTTGGTATTGATTGGAAGATGACAATGTGGTGGTATGGGTAGATTTATCTTGATTGTATGATGACATGAATTAGATTAGACTTGTGCCCTTTATAAGTTTAATTTGAAAAATGTAATCTGTATTAAACTTAATCTTAATATGTTTGTACTTGTAATTTATAATTCCGCAATTTAATTACTCTATCTTAGTTATGATTGATATCGTGTTGCATAATGTGGGACCTAGACTCTGAGGACTGCCCCGTAAGGGGAGGTCTTCACAGGATGGTACCAGAGCCCATAGTTTTAGTGAATCAAGTATTACGTGAGTAATACTTGGTCTCAAACTGAAGCAATACATATGTATCAATCATTTAGGTGGTTTGAATTGAGATAGGATGTACAGACTGTTAGGATGGGAAAAAGGGTACATAGATCTAAGTCTAAAAACTGATAGTTAAATGATTTTAATTTTCAGTAAAGATGTCAGGATCAGGTGACATTTCAAACAACATGACCCCGCAACAGATGTTTGAAATGATGCAACAACTATTAGCTCAACATTCTGAACAACAAAATAAGTATATGCAAGAACAGCTTCAGGCTAGAGATGAGGCCGAAGCAAAAAGCCGTGCTGATAAAAAGAATAAGAGAAAAGATAAACAAGTCCAGAATAATGAATCTGATTCTGATAACTCGAACCCTGAAACCCAAATTGAACAGCCGAAAGGCTGTAAGTTCAAAGATTTCAAAGCGAGCGGTGCCCTGAACTTTGAGGGTACAGTTAATCCAATTCAGGTGATGGATTGGATAAGCCATACCGAAGAAATCTTCTGGATTTCTGACTGCTTAGAATCAAAGAAGGTGAGTTATGCATCTGCGCTGTTTGTTGGTGCTGCTCGTGCCTGGTGGAAAACCCAAAGAAGCATATATGGAGAAGAGGTAATACAGACTTTAGAGTGGGATCAGTTCTTAGACATGTTCAACGCGAAGTATTGCCCTGTTGATCAATGAGACAAGATTGAGGTTCAATTGATGCAGTTAACCCAAGGAACCAAATCCGTAGATGAATATGAACATGAATTCTCGCGACTCTGTGGCTACTCCTCGTATCAAGTAGCTACTGAGGAAAGGAAAATGAATAGATTTCGTGGAGGGCTTAACCCGAGATACCGGCATCCAATGAGCGCGATAAATTATAAGAGTTACCTAGAAATGGTTGAAGCGGCAAGACAGATTGAGAGGGGATACCTAGAGTATGGCGATCAACTCTATGCTCCATCAATGAACCCGACATGCCCATCTCCCCCAAAGAAACAGAGATTCGGCAGATTCTTTAAGTCCAACAAACCGCAACCCCAGCAATCTCAGCAGTACAGCTCGCCACAGAAAGTCCAAGCTTATTCCCTCACAAATGAACCCCGATTTTGTAAAAGATGCAGAAAATCACACATGAGATTGTGCAATCCAGACGACGTCACATGCTTTGCGTGTAGTAAAACTGGTCACAGTAGCGAAGAGTGTCCCCAGCGAGGACTTGGATGTGCGAAATGCGGAAAGCGCAGACACTTCATGTATCAGTGTCGTAGTGGACAACGAGGCCAGTCACAATCATCAGCTGGAGGTTCTACGATGAAGAGCTCAGCTGCAACTCCGACCGCAAGGACTCGAGCATTTCAGATAACAGCAGAGGAAGCGAGAGAAACTCCTGATGTAGTTACGGGTATGTTTTTACTTAACTCAATCCCTGATCGCGTATTATTCGATTCCGGTGCTAGTCGTTCCTTCATATCGACTTCTTTTGCACAAAGATTATCTAAATCTCCATCCAAGCTTCTCGTAGTACTTGATATTGAGACGGCCAGTAACAATTACGTTATGGCTGATTCTGTTTACCGAAATTGCACTCTGCTCGTTAATAACATAGTGTTCAACCTCGATCTCATTCCGATTCCGTTGAAAGAGTTCGATGTTATTATCGGCATGGACTGGCTAATGAACAATGAAGCTACAATAGTCTGCAACCGCCGAATCATCCGAATCAAGACTTCAGATGGCCGAGTGATGGAAATCAAAGGCGACAAGCGAAAAGGTGCTCACTGCTTTATATCTGTTGAAAAAGCGCGTAAATACCTATCTAAGGGTCATGAATCCTATCTGTGTTTTGTTTCATCTGAATCCGTTTCTGAAGTCAACAAGAAAACTGTATCCGATATCCCGATCGTCTGTGAGTTCCCAGACGTATTCCCTGATGATATATCTAGAGTACCACCGGAACGTCAAGTTGAGTTCGGCATTGACTTAGTTCCTAGTGCGGCTCCCATCGCCAAAGCTCCTTACAGACTTGCGCCTGCAGAAATGCAGGAAATGTCAAAACAATTGCAAGATCTATTAGAAAAGGGTTTTATCCGACCTAGTTCATCTCCGTGGGGTGCACCTGTCTTGTTCGTAAAGAAGAAAGACGGAACTCTCCGTATGTGCATCGATTATCGGGAATTGAACAAAGTCACAATCAAGAATAAATATCCTCTGCCCAGGATTGATGATCTATTTGATCAGCTACAAGGAGCAAGCTACTTCTCTAAAGTTGATCTTCGTTCTGGGTATCATCAGTTGAAAGTTAAAGATGAGGATATTCTGAAGACAGCCTTCCGAACAAGATACGGTCATTATGAATTTCTCGTAATGCCGTTTGGTCTGACAAATGCACCAGCGGCGTTCATGGATCTCATGAATCGCGTGTGCAGGCCAATACTGGATAAGTCAGTTATCGTATTCATATACGATATTCTGATTTACTCTAAAACGGAGGCTGGTCATATTGTTCATCTGCGTCAACTGCTAGAGTTATTGAGAAAAGAAAGACTCTACGCAAAATTTTCCAAGTGCGAATTCTGGCTCAGACAGGTATAATTTTATATTGTCTTGAGTTATTCCTAAGCGTTCGTGTTCGAATAAAAACTTGAATTCAAAACTCTGTTATTTTTATAGATCCAATTCCTTGGCCATGTTGTATCTGGCGAAGGTATTTCAGTTGATCCGTCTAAAGTCGAGGCGGTTCAGAAATGGCAAACGCCTCGCAATGCCTCCGAAATCAGAAGTTTCCTTGGATTGGCTGGTTATTACCGGCGATTCATTAAGGACTTCTCAAAGATTGTTGTGCCTCTCACGATGCTAACATGAAAATTGTATGGGCTGATAAACAGCAAGAGGCATTTGAAATTCTGAAGCAGAAACTTATTCAATCGCCAATCCTAGCCTTACCAGAAGGCAATGATGACTTTGTCGTTTATAGCGATGCATCTGGTACTGGTTTAGGCTGTGTTCTCATGCAAAGGGGAAAGGTTATTGCTTACGCTTCAAGGCAATTGAAAGACTATGAGAAAAGTGCATCAACTCATGATCTCGAGTTGGCTGCCGTTACCTTTGCACTAAAAATCTGGCGTCACTATCTTTATGGGACTAAGTGTCAGCTTTATACTGACCATAAAAGTCTCAAGCATCTATTTACTCAAAAGAATCTGAACATGAAACAGCGTCAGTCCTTGGAGCTTATCAAGGACTATGATTGCGAGATCTAGTATCATCCCGGCAAAGCCAATGTGGTCGCGGATGCTTTGATTAGAAAGGTGTTTCCAGAAAAGTGTTGCTATGTCTTGACTCCTATTGTATTATCTTCTGATCTTATCGAAGATATCAAGTCTGCCCAAGTAGAAGCACTGAAAGAAGAGAATATCTGTTCTGAAAATCTAAAAGGGCAACTTCAGTTCTTATAAGTGAATCATTTGGGACTTCAATGTCTCAAAGGAAACTAAACCTGGATTCCTAAATATGGTTCTATCCGCAACACTCTTCTATCTGAAGCCCACAAGTCCAAATTATCTATTCATCCTGGCAGCTCAAAGATGTACTTCGATCTGAAATCTAACTACTGGTGGACAGGAATGAAAAAGGACATTGGTCAATATGTTGAAAGCTGCAGAATCTGTCAAATGGTTAAGGCAGAACATCAGAAACCCTTCGGGGATATGTAACCACTACCAGTTTCTGAGTGGAAGTGGGAGCATATAACCATGAATTTTATCACCAAGTTGCCTAAGACCAAAAGACATCACGACTCCATCTGGGTAGTCGTGGATCGATTAACGAAGTCAGCTCATTTCATACCGATGAAAGAGATATACTCTCTTGATAGATTGGCACAGATGTACATCACAGAAGTTATTTCTCGTCACGGTGTGCCAAAGTCTATCGTCTCTGATCATGATAGTCGTTTCACTTCAAGATTCTGGAAAGCGCTGCAAGAAGGGATGAGTACTCGAATATCTATGAGTACTGCTTACCACCCTAATGCAGATGGCCAAAGTGAACGTACTATTCTTACTTTTGAAGATATGCTCCGTGTCTGCGTTCTTGATCTGGGTGGTAATTGGGATGACCACTTGCCTTTGGTCGAATGCTCATACAATAACAGTTATCATTCTACGATCAAGATGGCTCCTTTTGAAGCTCTATACGGAAGAAAGTGCAGAACTGCCACCTGTTGGCGCGAAGCAGGTGAATCACCTATAGCGGGTACTCAATTCGGATGCTTAATTTGGTCCTGATTCGGATGAAGCTTAATTTGGATCCATTTCGGATCCTATGTTCTGGATAGGCCCGAATTCGGTTGCTGTAATTATTTTAGACCACCTTGAATTCGGTTGAAGCTTAGTCCGGATGTCCCAATTCGGACAACCTAGTTCGGATGCCACTTCAGATGGACCATTTTGGATTGGTCCGAATCCGGATGCCCAAATCCGGATAAGTCCGAATCTGGATGGATCATATCCGGATATCCACTTTTTGATATTTTAAATAATTAAATGATTATAATGATTACAGATCAATAAAGCAACATGATATATATATATATATATATATATATATATATATATATATATATATATATATATATATATATATATATACATACATATATATCTTTTGAGAATTCAAAGAAAATGAACAAAACGATTGATGAGTTATCAGTTATCAGAATCAGATAAGATAGAGATTTTAAAGCTAAAAGCTAATGATATGATATGAAATGATTCTGGACAGGTTCAGTTAAATTCTGAACATAGATTTTAAAGATCTATAGATATTGAAAGCGGGTTACAGAATTGAAAAGTATTGACAGAGAAAAGATTGACAAAGATTTAAAGATAAAATCCTGAGATAACTCAGATGGTGGATTTTATATCTGCTTGATAAAGACCCCAAACTGTGAGTTATAGATATTCAGCTTTACATGCGAGATTTCCGGTTGAGACATATTGTTGATGATAGATTAATTTGACATTCATATATGATCAGCTGGATTGTGACCTGTGCACACCATGGTTCGTTGATGCCCTGTGGATCATGGTAGCTAGCCCAGTATGTGGCTGATCCCCACAATTTAAGCGTGAGCGTGGCTTGAACATCATCCGCTTCTATGATTACTATGTCCCAATCATGAGTGGTTGTAGCGGCAGTCAAGATATATCACGCTAGACCCATGATCCGCTTGATAATGCATGTAATCTGAAAATCTATATTCTCAGTAAGCTTTGCTTACAGTTTCTATTTACATTTTTACAGGAAAGGATAAAGGAAAGTCACCTGCTAGACCTAGTTATTAGGTTTTACAAGATCAAGACAGAAGTTTTCTTTGACCTCTACCCAACAAACCCTTTTGGTATTGATTGGAAGATGACAATGTGGTGGTTTGGGTAGATTTATCTTGATTGTATGATGACATGAATTAGATTAGACTTGTGCCCTTTATAAGTTTAATTTGAAAATTGTAATCTGTATTAAACTTAATCTTAATATGTTTGTACTTGTAATTTATAATTCCGCAATTTAATTACTCTATCTTAGTTATGATTGATATCGTGTTGCATAATGTGGGACCTAGACTCTGAGGACTGCCCCGTAAGGGGAGGTCTTCACAACTAATGAATTAAATTTCATCATTTTTTCAACAATATGTCATCGGCATAGAATATGTTGAAGGTGATGGAAATTATGGTTTTCAACAATAGTTGTTGCTATAGGTCAACATCAAAGCGAATGACCAATAGTTCGTGGTGAATTATTGGATCAATTAAGTAAAAATAAGAAACAGTACAAAAGAGTTATCGCTTACGAAAGAGTGAAAGAATTCTTAAATTGGACAGATTCCGGATTTACACCAAGTCATCATTGGTTGTTTATTCCTGATTCTGAAATTTTGATATCTAATAAGTATGAATGCATTCTTTATTGTTTAACAAACGAAGACAACAAGACATAATTTCCTCTGTGGTCAACCCCATGTTATGAAAATGAATTCATCACAATCGCACATGTACATGGAAAATCATTTTATAAAAGTTGATCTGTCAGCAGGTCATCCAATGCCGACTGTTTGTGGGTATAATCGACGTTTCATAAAATGTAAAAAAAAAGGTGGATGAGAAGATTTGTATAAAGATCGGTTACTTGGCTATAAACAAGCTCATAATACTGAATGTAATGTGCATGTACCAATGGAGTGATAATTTGTATTAATTTATTTTTATCAAGTGATATTATGTAATTTATGAAATCATTAAATTGTCTTTTTTGTTATAATTTTTCGAACGAAAAAATTAAAAAAATAATTGTTAGAATATGTTTTTGATTGATGAAATATCAAAGTCTAGGGACTGATTGTGTAATTTCCTTATAGTTTGTAAATTTGTATAAATAGTCATGTTGACTTTCCAAATAGAAAGAATCGGTCAGAAGATTATTTTGTACGCATTCAATTCTGAAAAGCTGCTCTGTACGAAGAAGAATATTCCAGATATCATCTTTGTAATCATCAAGAGTATCAATCGAATCATTTGGTTAGTATTGATTAAATTCTCTGTTCTTATTAATTGCATCTAGTTGATTGAATTGGTAAAAACTATATTTCACAATTGGTATCAGAGACTTAGGGATGAATCATTCTGATTGAGATTGAATTTGTATTTCGTGTTCTTGAGGATTTTTCGGAAAAACCCTAAAATCACTAGGGGTTTTGATTCTGTTGATCATTCTCAGAGTTAATTGGATCGAAGGTTCAGGTTTCAAAGACGAATCAATTGAATATAAACTTGTTTTGATTTTCAAAACACAGAAAAAGATCTAAGCAATTCTCTGAAATTTTGAAAAGTTCAAAAACCGGTACTGTTTCATTGAAAAAGTCTGGTTTAGATCCATTTTTGCATAAAAGTGCTTTACAAAAGTGTTTGTATTCAAAAACCTTACCTTCGATTACAATTTGAATGAAATTGGGTAAAATTTGGATTTAATCTGAATTTCAGACTTGAAAAAGCTGAAAATACTAAGAAACTCGAATCATACACATCCTGTGTGTAAATCGAGTTGAGTATAACAGTTAATCGAGTCGGGTATCTGAGTTAATCGAGTTGGTTATCTTAGTTATTCGAGTTGTGCCTTACTATTACTCGAGTTGTCAAACTGTAATATTCGAGTTGACAACAATCTGACTTGAATTTCAGAACACCATTCGAGTTTTATATACGACTTATTCGAGTTTTATATAAGACTCACTCGAGTTTTATATAAGACACACTCGAGTTTTATATAAGACACATTCGAGTTTTATATAAGACTCACTCGAGTTTTATATAAGACACATTCGAGTTTTATATAAGACCCATTCGAGTTTTATATAAGACCCATTCGTGTTTTATATAAGAATCATTCGTGTTGTGCAAGATTCACTCGAGTTTTGTAACAGACACAGTCAAGTTTTGTATAACATTGATTCGAGTTTTACAGAAGACTCATTCGAGAGTGTGAATTTCATATACTTGATTCGAGTTTGATCAAACACACATTCGAGTTTGGTCAAAGACACATTCGAGTTTGATCAAACACATTTGAGTTTGATCAAACACACATTCGAGTTTGATCAAAGAATCAATCGAGTTTGGTAAAAGACACAATCGAGTTTCACACTACATTCATTCAAGTTTCACTCATAACACAAGAATCATTCAAGTTTGTCACACACATTAATCCAAACACAATTCACTGCTTGAGTTAAACTGCTTATTGCTACTAACAAGTCATTGTGTTGTAGATTTCAGTACTAATCTGTGTTTCAAGGTGTGATCAAATTTTTCAATCTCATTCGGAGTTCATTTGCTCTTGGTCAAAGTTTCCCAACGAACAATCAACATGTCTAAAGATGCACTTGCTATGGGATCAGAAACCAAACCCCCAATCTTATACAGAGGGGAATATGTTCAATGGCGGGAGCGGTTTCTTGAATTTATAAGTTTCCATGATTTGTCTGAAGAAATGCTGAAATCATTAACTGAAGGACCAGCAATCTTTATGGAAACGATCCCAAGAGTACCAACTGGCAATCCCCCAATACCACCAAGGACTGTTGAGGTAACAAACCTAACAGAGGCCCAGAAAAAGAGAAAGCTAGGGGACAAGACTGCCAGAAAACTGTTGTTAATTTCAATCCCCAATGATATATACACCTGTCTGACAAATACAAAGACTGCTAAGTCCATCTGGGATGAAGTATGCAAAATCATGAGGGGATCAGACAGAGCTGCTACTAATAGGGCTAGGAATAGTCTAATGACATTTGAGAACTTTAGAGCCCGTGAAGGTGAACTTCTGGAAAACACTTATCTCAGATTTGTAAATCTGGTAAGTGAAGTAAAAAGAAACGGAGTGACGAAGTCCAACTTGGACATCAATGTCAAATTTTTAAATGTGTTAAATCCAGAATGGGAAAAATATGCTATGATCATCCAACAAACGAAAGATATAGAGGAGATGGATTTTCATATGCTATTTGAAAACCTCAACAACTACCAAGAAGTTGTTTTGAGGAAAATATCTGGAAAGAAGAAAGCGGAAAAAGAAACTGCTGATCCACTAGCTCTACTGGCGGAGAAAAAGTATAAATACAAGCTCAAAAAGGAGAAAAGAGCGGTAATCAGCAGTACATCATCAGAATCAGAATCATCAGATTCATCTGCAGATTCAGAGATTGAAGAGATGAAAAAACAGATGGCACTGCTTACAAAGGCATTTCAGAAGAAATTTTACAGGAAGCCAACAAACAACAAAATGCGCTACAAAACAGGCTCAAGGAAAGTTGAGAAAAAGGATAAGTATGAGAAGGCTGGAGAAAGTAGTGCACGAAAGTCTGACAAATATGAGAAGTCAGATAAATCAACCAAGAAGGAATCTGAACAGAAATGCTATAACTGTGGAAAACCAGGTCACTATGCCCGGGAATGCAGATCTCCAGTAGTCAAAAATTCAGACTATTATACAAGAAAGGCCCTCTTAGCCAAAGAGAAAGAGTCAGGCAAAGCTCTTATGGCGGAGGATGATCATTGGTTACAGTTATCAAAAGATGATGACATTTTAGATGAAGATGCCCATATCTGTCTAAAATCAGAAATCTTCAATGAATCTGAACTGAGTGAATCAGCTATGATAGTTGAAGATGAGGTGTGGGTTGGACTGACGGATGATGAGGATGAAGAGAGGAGAGAATCTGATTCTGATGAAGAGGAAGAAAAAGAAGAAGTTGCATTAATGACATCTGGCCAAAATAAAGCTGAAAATGAGGAGGATTCAGAGTCTGAAAACTCAGAGGATTCAGAAGGACAGGAGGTAAATTCTAATTCAGATTCTGATATTGACGACTCATGCATATTAGAAGAAAAACTAACTAATATGGCTTTCATGCTTAAAAAGTTTGAAAAATCCTTAAAAGCGTAAAAGAAAAAGGTTCATTCTTTGGAAAACAAACTTCTAAATGAACACAATTTAGTCCTAGATTTTTCCAAAGATAAAGCCTTAGCTTTACGAGCTGTCTCAGACTTACAAGATAAGGAAAAAGAACTTCAAAGCAATATACTCAATATGAATCACAAAATATCTGATTTACAAGAAAGTCTGCGAATAGCTGAATTAGAAGCCTCAAACTTTTCTGTAAAATATCATGCCATATTTGAAGAAAGAACGAAACTTTATGAGAAAATAAAAAAGATGGAGGATGAATTTATTAAAAGAGGGCAAACAGATCAAACAATATATTTAAATCAACCAAAAGATACAGAGTTTTATAACTCTAAATCTGGTATTGGTTGGGAAAATCCTAAGTATCTGACAAAAGCTATATCAAATTCACCAACATTATATGATGTCAGATACATGAATTTAGGATTAAAAATGACATTCTTGAAAGCATCTGAAGAAGTAGAATCCAGTGAAGAAATCAAAAGGTCAAGATCAGACAAAATGCAAAATTATGTTGACTATACCAAGATAAATGAAATAAGCAACATTGTTGATACTAAAGAAGAGTACATTCAAACTTATTCTGAAAAGGATTTGTCTGAATTACCAACTCAGTCTCAAAAACTATATTTACCATATTCAATTTTAGAACAGATAAATTCTGATTTAGAATTGAAAGTTAAAAGTTTTGAGACAGAGAATGGAACACTCAAGTCTGAATTACTAAAAATAGAACAAATGTTGCAAGATAAGTCTAAAAACATAAATGTGTCTGATCCACATTCATCTACTTCTCTGGATTCTATAAATTCAGAAAAAGAATTTGATCTGTTCATGCACTCTGATGTTAATTCATTAGATCAAAGATTTGGTAAAATTGGTGAATTTATCAAACCTTTGACTAACAAACTATCAACTGGTAATAAAGAATCTGTTAAAATTCTGCAAAGAATGACTACAGACTCTTTAAAACCATCTGAAAATACACCATCAGTGCAACAAAAGAAGGAGAAAACAAAACTGTTTGTTAAGTCTCCTAGTTTTGAAAAGGGTGAATCATCCTCATCAACGGACTCTTTTGCACGTAAAGTCAAATCTTCAACAGGTATGAAAAGGTTACAGAAAAAACAAGCATCTAAATCTTCTAATTCTCAAACTTCTTTTATGTCAGATAACGTTGTGAACGGGTCGAGAAAACAAGTGTGGCGAAAGAAGAAAAGAGAAGAGAAAAACAAGATTATAAAACAAGAATGGCGCGTGAAAGAAAAAATTGTTACAGATAGAAACAGCAAAATTGAACATTCTGTCTGTAATAATGATAAAATTGTTAATAATTCTTGTATTAAGTTTTCAAGATCGAAATTAATTGCTTTGAATTCTTATGTTTGTAAGTCTGAAACTGTGAAATATAATAAGCTTGTATGGCAACCAAAGAAAAAGGACCCATTGTATGAACAGAAAAAGGATCCACAGATAAAAATTTCAAAAACAATTCCACCGCGAATTGTACAAAAGTGGATACCCAAAAGAACAGTTCAAAAATGGGTACCTAAAATAAATTCAAACGATAAGCCTAAAGCCATATCAGTTAGAAAAACAAATGATACTATGCATGTTTTACCTAAAACTAAAGTACCCAACTACAAGTGGGTACCTCATGTGCTATTACGTTTTATAGGTAAACCATGTCTGGTACCTTGATTCGGGATGCTCCAAACACATGACCGGACAACGAGACACACTCACGGACTTTGTAGAAAAGTTCTGTGGGACGGTAAGATTTGGAAACGATCAGTTTTGTCCGATCAAGGGATACGGAAGTCTGAAGTATGACAAAATCACAATCCAAAAGGTCTTTTATGTTGACGGTCTTGGTCATAATCTATTCAGTATTGGACAACTGTGTGATAAGGGGTTAGAAGTCAACTTCAAAGCCAATCGGTGCAGCATCAGATCAGCAGAAGGAAAAGAAATTCTAGCAGGAAACAGGAAAACAAATCTATACTCCATTGATTTAGCCTCGATCAATCTGAAGAAAGATGTCTGCTTATTGTCAAAAGCAACATCTAAAACAGCATGGCTGTGGCATCGTCGCCTTTCACATCTGAATTTCAATGAACTGACCAACCTAGCAAAAGGAGGGTTAGTTAAAGGGCTGCCGGCGCTAAAATTTCAAAAAGAGCAACTATGCGCGGCATGTGAAAAAGGAAAGATGACAAAAGCCACACACAAATCCAAAACAGCACACTCATCCACAAGAGCACTAGAGTTACTGCATATGGATTTGTGTGGACCAATGAGAGTACAAAGTATAAATAAGAAAAGATATGTATTGGTGATAGTTGATGACTATTCACGATACACATGGGTGTTTTTCCTGAAATCCAAATCAGATGCAACCGAATCTATCATCGACTTCATCCGAAAAATACGTAAAGTTGCAACTCACCATTCAGACAATGGAACAGAGTTCAAGAACAAATCATTAGACTCGTTCTTAAATTCAGTAGGAATTACACATCAATTCTCAGCTGCTCGGACTCCACAACAAAATGGTGTCGTTGAAAGAAGAAATCGGACACTAGTGGAATCAGCCAGGACGATGTTGGCCTACTCCAATTTACCATTGTTCTTGTGGGCAGAAGCGGTTGCAACAGCATGTTTCACACAAAACCGTTCAATAATAAATAAAAGATTTGGAAAGACTCCGTATGAACTGATCAATAAACGAATACCTAATGTTAAATTTTTCCATGTCTTTGGTTGCAGATGCTTTATATTGAATGATAAAGACAATCTGGGAAAGTTTAATCAAAAGGCGGATGAAGGAATCTTCATCGGGTATTCAAAGGAGTCGGTTGCTTTCCGAGTATACAACAAGAGAACCAAGATAGTCAACGAGAGCGTAAATGTTAAATTTGACGAAGGAGTGGTAATGGCTTCTGAACACACCAGTTCAGGACCCGAACCTAACATGCAGACTTCATTGGAGTCAAATAGACAAAATGCTGAACAAAATGAATTAAATAAGTTGTTTGAGAACTTTTATGATGATTATTTTGAAACTCCTAAATCTAATGTTCAAAATTTGGTGACTGACAGGATCACTGAAGATCCAGTCGTAGTTTCAGATCTTTCTCAACAACAAAGTTCAGAAGAAACTGGAGAAGCTTCAACAGCAAAGGTGCAGTCAACTACTGAGATTGTACAACCAATTGAACCTCCACATACTTCTGAAACCCCTATTACTTCTGAACAGTCAGAAGCTCCTACCTCAGATGTTCCTCCTACAACATCTGCAGCAACTCCCGAACCATATTTCGATTCCAATCCCAACCAAGACCCAATAGAACCGTTTCCACATACAGTTAAGTGGACAAGAAATCACCCAATAGAGAATATCATTGGTGATCCGTCTTCATCAGTCCAAACCAGAAGGGCTACAATAAATGAATGCTTATTTTCAAATTTTTTGAGTAAGATTGAGCCTAAAAATGTAAAAGAAGCCCTTCTGGATGCTGATTGGATTGTGGCGATGCAAGAGGAACTCAACCAGTTCGAACGGTTAAAGGTCTGGAGACTTGTTGAGCGACCAAAAGACAAATCCATAATTGGCACGAAATGGATCTTCAAGAACAAGAAAGATGAACACGGTGTCATTATTCGGAATAAAGCTCGTCTCGTGGCCAAAGGATATAGTCAACAAGAAGGGATTGATTACGATGAAACATTCGCACCAGTTGCACGCATTGAAGCTATAAGGATGTTTTTAACTTTTGCCGCACATAAAAATTTTACAGTATATCAAATGGATGTCAAAACTGCGTTTTTAAACGGGGAACTAACAGATGAAGTATATACATATCAGCCCGAAGGGTTTACTGATCCTTCGAAACCTGATCATGTATATATTTTGGATAAGTCACTGTATGGCCTTAAACAAGCACCTCGTGCTTGGTATGATGCACTTTCAACATATCTGTTGAAATGTGGATTTACAAAAGGTGCAGTTGACACAACCCTGTTTATAAAACGTCAGGGGTCAGATATCATAGTAATACAGATATATGTAGATGATATAATATTTGGGTCTACAAATCCAGAATTTTGTAAGAAATTCGCATTTTTAATGTCCCAGAAATTCGAAATGAGCATGATGGGTGAAATAAATTTTTTGTTAGGATTACAAGTAAAACAATTAACTGATGGTATCTTTATCAATCAGTCAAAATACATACAAGACATGTTGAAGAAATTTAACATGGTCAATAGTACTCCTATGAAAACTCTCATGGCTCCGGATTCAAAATCAAAACTCGATGCGGACATCTCAGGGAAACCTGTAGATGTAACCCATTATCGAGGTATAATTGGGTCATTAATGTACTTAACAGCTAGTAGACCAGATATTATGTTTGCTACATATGTCTGTGCCAGATATCAGGCAAATCCAAAAGAATCACATTTAACAGCTGCAAAACAAATTTTAAGATATCTCAAAGGTACTCCAAATCTTGGTTTGTGGTATCCTCGGGAGTCTTCATTTCATCTGACTGCTTTTTCTGACGCTGATCACACAGGTGATAAGATGGACAGAAAAAGTACGTCAGGAGCAGTACAATTCCTAGGTGACAAACCCGTATGTTGGTCATCCAAGAAACAACATTGTGTTTCATTGTCTACAGCTGAGGCAGAGTACGTTGCTGTATCTTCCTGCTGCTCTCAAGTGTTGTGGATGAAAAGCCAACTGCGTGATTACGGGTTTACACCAAAGAAGATTCCAATATACTGTGATTCTCAGAGCGCAATAGCCATTGCATCAAATCCGGTGCAACATTCAAAAACGAAACACATCGACATTCGGTATCATTTCATTAAAGATCATGTAGAAAATGGAAATATAGAATTATATTTTGTACCTACTGAATATCAACTAGCTGATTTGTTTACCAAAGCGTTAGATGAAAAGCGGTTTAATTTTTTGGTATACAAATTGGGTATGTTGAATCGTTAGATTTAATAATTCAGTAGTTTCAATTTATAATTAAATTTACATTTTTATTGATTCTAATCTGATGTTAAATTCTTGAATCTTAAAAGTTCAAATTTTTTGGAATTTAACAGATCTGGATTGTCATGTGCAGGGGGAGCAGAAAATGATTTTATCTGATTTTGAGAAAATCTGATAAAATATATCTGATATTTTGTAGGGGGAGCTGATTTGAGAAATATGATACATCTGAGGGGGAGCAGCATTCTAAAATTCAAGGGGGTGCATTTTAATATTTCTAGTTAAAATTTTTTTTGTTTTGTTTGTGTGTATTTTCAAATTTTTTTTTGTTTTTGTTTCAGTCTGTTTTAATTTTTTTTTTGTTTGTTTTGTGTTTAGTTTTGTTTTATCTGTAAAAATTTTTTTTAGTTACAATTTTTCTTGTTTTTGTTTGTTAAAAGATATTGGGTTTTGAATACATGGGTTTCTATTTGGTGAATGTGGGCCGGTTTTGTCAAACTTAAAATTCAAATATGGGCCGGGTATTTTCAACTATAAATTGAATTTTGAATTTCAAATTCAACTTTTCTGAAAATCCCATCGTCTTCTTCGAACCTTTTCTTCACCATTAAGAAACCTCAATATCTCAATATCTTCGATTGTTTCAAGAAAGTATCATCATATTGTGAGTGATTTTTTTTTTTTGTTTTTCTTGTTTTTATGTAGTTAATTTCAGTTTCTGTGGTACATATAAAAGTGTTCGTATATTCGTAATTGAGTGTTCATGGTGAATCAACATTTCTGTTCCTTAAACTGAAATTAAATTTGTGGTGTTTTAGGGTTTATGAATCTGAACATGAATCTGAAATTTTATGATTCAAATCCAATCACACACACAGAAATTTGAAATTCTATTTCAAAAAGCTTCGAGTTCATGTTTTTCTGAAATTTGGATTTTTGACAACTTTGATGTTGTTTTTAATCAAAGTTCAGTAAAACAAAGTTGATTAAAATTGTTTTTCGAGTGGGATACAAGTTTTTAATCAGTGAGAAGTCCTTGGAATCAATCTTTGAAAAATCAGTGTATAAGGACTTGTAAATAATTTCAAAATAATGTCTCGATTGAAAGCATAATCGAGAAATGGCTAAGTGTCAATCGAGTTGATTGATACTTCAATCGAGAAAAGTTGTGGTTAATTCGAGTTGACCATATGCTTTGATCAAGTTGGACATAAGAAATGTTCGAGTTGCCTTATAGTTCCATTCGAGTTGTATCATAGTTCCATTCGAGTTGCCTTATAGAATCATTCGAGTTGCATGGAAGTTTCATTCGAGTTGACTTAAGAGTAATTCGAGTTGCATTTGAGAGTTATTCGAGTTTTATGATGACTCATTCGAGTTGATGTATATTAAACTCAGAGAATCGAGTTTAATACACATTACATTCGAGAAAAGGTTGTGCTTTATGCGAGTTGACAAGTGTGTAACATTTAGAATAATTTCAACAAGTACTTACGGCTTATTCGAGTTTTACATGTCTTCATTCGATAAACTTCATGTCTTATTCGAGTTGAGTCAAACTTCATTCGAGTTTCATATAGACATATTCGAGTTTCATAGACTCATCATTCGTGTTTTTCTGAGACATTCGAGTTTCATATGCTTATCATTCGAGTTGTATCTAGGCTCATTCGAGTTGTCACATGTGCCATCCGACATACTTCAAGTATGTTTCGAGAAAGTTAAAGTGTTATTCGAGTAACAACAGAAAATTTTTCTAAGTGTGGGATTTTTATGTTTTAAGAAAAATGTCACATTTTTTAAGAAATTGTTATAAATTTGTGTTTTTCTAACATTGGTCTCTAAACGATTGACATTGGAGTCCTCTCAATAATTTTCAATTATTGTCAGGAATCCCGATGCTTTAAACAGAAAATCACAAGTTTTTGCAATTTCTGATAAAATGTTACAAGTTTTTCTACATTTTGAAGGTTGTCATTTGTGTACTTGGTAAGCCTAACATGATTTTTTTTTATTATTACAGGTGTTCAAATGGCATCCCCAGTGCAATCCCAAAATTCAAATTCCTCTGACTCCCATTCATCGTCAAATCATACCCTTCTATCTACCCCAGTAAAATTAACCTCAGTGGCCCGTTCTTCACAAACACATATTATCCCAGACAATCAACTTGTCAAACCAAAACATTGCCTTCCTTTCCGGGACAATAACCACCGTTTAGATTCCAAAGTCATTAAAGTAAGCCATCCTATTATTGTGGACATTCTAAAAGGTCATCCACTTGGTTATCTGCTTCAGTATAAACCGTCTATTCCACAAGTATACTTACAACAATTTTGGCACACTGTCAAATTTGTTCCTGCGGACGGTAATCACCATTTCAAAGTGACGATTGATCAATTCAAGACGAAGATCACTCTTGCAAGGCTACGTCACAATTTATTTCTTCCACGACGAATAGACACTGTGAACTTTCCAGAGTTAGCAGATTTTAAAGATTTTGTTTCAGACGAAGAGCTTGTCCATGATTTGATTTGTCTAGGCTACTCAAAGCCACTTCCGAAAAGCTCTAAATTTCACAGAAATGGTTTAAATGGCGAATGGTACACACTGTTTGGTATCATTAATCGTTACATGACTTCAAAGCATACTGGAATTGACCGATGCAGCATCCATTGCCTGAGGATATTTCATGGGATCGCATTCAACAAACATTATGATTTTGCTCTGTGTATCTGGGAGGATTCTAAAGGAGATAGTACTGGCTAAGACTACAAATAGAGCAAGGAAGTTTGTTCCACTTCAAAGGTTTATCCAGATTCTTATCCGAGGGATATTAAGGGCTAATGAAAATATTCCGAAGAGAGCCAATTCTCAGAGATGCCCAGACTACGTCATGATGAGTTTGCATGAAGTGCCGGACTCCCCGAATGCCAACATAATGCCAATTCCAGAGTCATTACTCAAATATGCTGATCAAGAAAGTGAACATGTGAAATTGTATAGAATAGATCATGCTCCGATAGAGACCCAGGAACCGGGATCTCTTAGCCCAGGAGCTTTAGAAATAGAAGAACCTCAGCAAGGGGCTGAAGTTCAGGTTGCCCGTTCTGAGAGTGAGGGAGAAGGAAGTGTGAGGGGTGGTGAGAAAGAACAAGAAAAATCTGATTCTGAGAGAACATTATCTGATATTCAAGAAGAAGAGGGAGAGGGTGATGATAATGATGATAATGATGATGATGGTGATGATGGTGGTGATCATCATGAAGGAGGGGGAATGATGATTGATGTTATGCAAATAGATGTAGAGAGTGTGAGGGAGACCCTAAGCCCAGAAAGCCGGGATTTAGCTACATCCACTGTTAGCTCTCCTATGAGAGTTACCATTGAACAAGTCAGCATCCCACTGACGATTGCACACCCTCCTATCCACTCAGTCTCCTCTCAACAGGAGACTGTTTCACTTGAACACAGGGATGAAACACATACTCTATTCGAAAGTCATTTGGACTTGATGAATATTGAAATAAGTGCACAAGAGCCCGTGTGTACGACTTCGTTTGAATCACTGAGTCTAGCTCCGATACACTCTAGGACACTTGAGTCTACTTCATCTGTTGAAGTTAGTGTGGTTGAACTGAGTGTTCCCACTGGAACATCCTTAGTAACGGAAGCATTTGTTGCTCCGTCACTTGAAGAGGGTGGAAGTCCAGTCAGAGATATGCCAATATCAACTCTGAGCACTGGCCACACAGAAGTTCTGTATACCAGTTCAACTGTTGTGTCAACTGGAAGTCTTCGTGACCCAGTAGTGAGTTTATCCCCATTTGTGACTGAATCAACCTTGACAACAGCATTGAATGAAGTTGTTTCTGGAGTAAACACGCATGTTTCAAATCAACTGGCTGAGGTGATGGCTCAAATGACCAACATTCAAAAGTTCTTGAAGGGAAAGGATGTTGCGGAGGAGTCAGTTAAGAAAAATGAATCAAAACAAGCAATTGAAGAGTTGAAGGAAGAATTGAAAGATTTTGTGTTTGAGCAGTTTGATGAAATGAGAGAACGAATGATCAGTCTGGAGAATACAGTAGTAACGGCGTTAGGTAATCTTTCAGAACGAGTGGCTGCAGTGGAAGATACCTGCAAGGCTCAAGCTTCCTCGTCAAAGAGGAAACATGATGAGCATGACGAAGACTCCGATGATGCTCCTCATGAGGGGGAGAAGAGGAGAAAGCTTGATCAACCGACGCCGGGATTTTAATGCTGACATATCCAGAGAAGGAGCCAGAAACTCAAGGGAAAGAAGCCGGAGGATCCAAACAGTCAGCTGGTGAACAGAGAGA